>APFE030257576.1:185762-222605 GCA_000404065.3 Pinus taeda
TGGGATGGTATGGGACAAACGAACAGTATGAGAAGATAATTTAACACAAAGGCATAGATTACTTCATGAGGCAAGACAGGCGGAAAGTCTAGCAATTAAACTTGAAGTAAATGCGGAATGGAAAGATTGTTTAGGAGGGTGAAAAGGGCATAAACACATGAATCCTTTTCAATAGAACAAAAACACACAGCGTGAAACTTTCCCACAGGCAGAGCAATAAATATGAATTCTACCTTATTTTACTTAGAATAATTCACTGGAAATGAAGATGAATGAACTGTGAAACATAACGAAATACATATGAAACATAAAGAGAACACATTTTCTACACTCACACCACAAGAATCTCATGAAATAGAGTCGCTGCCTTTCATTAATCCTTTGCCAAAATATACAATGAAGAACTAAGTTTCTCTGCCACAGTCTCCTAGAAATTACAATCAACCAACCCTTTATGCAGAATATGCCATGAGGAAATAGAACAACCAAGATTTGGGGAGTTTTTTAAATCATTACAAAGTGGAAGTGGAAAGCCAACCATTAGTTACTGCAGCGTTACAAAAATGACAAATCGCTTGGGTGACTGCTCGCCTTCCTTTGCCATTTGGATGGAAGCCAACCTTTAGTGGAAATACTTTAAATTTTGCCTTAGGTTCCGAAAAAAGTGTAGTGTAGATGAGCGGGCCCACTTGAAGAAAGTCGCGAATCGAAATGTCGTGAAGCGGAAGTGATTTTGGCCTTTTTCTCTATATGCGCCACGCAAATTTGGAGGCTGTTTTGGGGTACCTGCAGGAGTCCAAATTGTGTCCAAGTGTGCTTGTTGGAAAGCCTGGTCTGTCTAATTTCCAACCCAAATGGAATTCTGAATTTGGTGCTCATTTTCCCCTCCAAAACTTCATTCTCCCAAGACTGCTTCCTGTGTGTCAAGGTAGAGAGGTCCTTTTTTGAGTGTTTTTGACCTCCTGGGGATTCAAATCATGCCCAAATTTCTTTTCCATGCACCAGCAGGCATGATTTTTCATGCTGAATCTGTCAACGTAAGCCATTTGTGATTTGGAGCTCCCAATCCATAGGGAGAAAAACCTGTGTTGTGACAAAAAATTTGCCATGTGACCAAAATTTCCCCAAATTTCTTGAAATTTGGGCTCGAGATCCTCTATGAGGTGCTATGCTGGGCCACAGAGGCCTTAGCCAAGATTCGAAGTTAATCTTGCTCTTTTTGCTTATTTTGCCTCTTTCTCGCTTTGCTCAATTTTGCCTTCAGACTCCTTATCCAAGCCTTTGAACTCATGTTTCGTGCCCTGTAGTGATAGACCATCCACCTCAATACGGTTCTGTCTTTGTCGGCCTTCTCTAGCAGTTTCTCAAGGTGGATGTTGATATGCTCGAGCCAAGACTCTTGGTCATTGTTAATCTCTTGCTCTAAGGGAGTGAGCTCAATCCTCCTATGTTGGGCAGCTTGGTGATTCTCACGGATGCTTTGTAGCTCCATGATCTCATGTTGGTCCTCAAGTTGTTTGTTCCTCTGCTCCGAATACCTGATAATCCATTTGGCCCTCTCGAAATTGAGTAACAAGTCTTGGATCTTCGTTTTCTGCTCCTGGATGGTCCTCCTAAGTTTGGCACTCTCCTCATCTGCATCATTATCATGAATGAGGATGAATTCGGCCTCTTGTTCACCTGATGGCCCCTCATCATACATGGGCCTCTTGCCCTTGTCCTATACTTGCGTTGTCGATGTTGGAAGTGAGGCCCCTTCCACCCTGGGTGGAGATAACACTCGCTTTGCTGCCGCAAACAAATGCCTATTGCCTCTCTGATAGGTGATGAATACTGGCATAGTAGTGGTCTCATGATGCTCATACTGATGAGAAGGACCACCTATGTCATGTCCAACCTTCGATAATACCTGTGAAGTGCTGAAGAGGTCACGGGAGATGAAGTCATCCCAGGTAATGCCTTGCAATCCAAACTAATGATCCACCAAAATCTCGATAAGAGAAAAGTGATGAACACTGTTAAGTTGCTGCTGAGGGGACTTGTGTTGCATGAAGGTGTTCATCCTCTCTATGTTCCTGCAACTAAAATATGGGATGTTCATCTTCCGTACCCTGGTAAAGTGCATGAGCAACCTGATGTGATAGGCATACAGACAAGAGAATCTCCCCTCACAGCTAAAATATTTCATGATCAATTTCATGAGTGGAGCATATTCATCTTTCAAATATCTGAATGGAAAAACTCTTTGGAGATGCCTCAAGAAGCTAGCCTTAATGTAAGGCTCATAATGTTGCCTACCCACCTTCTATTTCTTGTGCCACTGTTCTCCAACATTTGGTATGCCGGTTGCTAATGAGATAGTTTCGGGTGTCAATGTGAAGGTGACCCTGCCCAAGATAGAGTGACCTCCATGCAGGTGAAGCACAAAAAGACGGGCCAACTCATGATGAACTCTAACATTAGCCACCTTTTGACAAAACTCAAAACATGATAGATGCTGGAAACATGACATGGCAAGAGGGCAGGCCTGCAATTCAGTGAGGGTGGTTGGCTCATCCCTAACATGCTTGCCACTCTTATGATGTCTCTGGGGAGCCTGTTCTTTCGAGGATGAATCACTTTGTGTCTCAATCTCATACTCCGATGAATGCTCAGATGTCATGACTACTCTATGTGTACTGTGTTTGGGTTTCCCTTTTATGATGGTATGAAACTAGGTGTTATTGTGATATCTGCCACCAAGGGGAGCAATGAAAAAAGGGAGTGTTAGGAGGGGAATAATATGATGGGAATATGGGTTATGGGGAGAAGTTTTGTTTTGGGATATGTAGGAGGGTTTGGGGATTTGATAAGGTAGGGTTTTTTGGTTTTGATAAGGTAGGGTTTTGGGGTTTTATAGTTGACAAATGAGTGGAGGGGATAGGGAATAGTGGTTTAGTAGTGTTTTAGGGTAGGAAAAATAGAGAAAAAAAGGGATAGGGGGGAAGGGAAAAATGGAGAGAAGGGGAAAAAATGAGAGGGAGGAAGAGCCTTGGCATCAATACCACAAGTTTGCAACCCTAGAAACAATGGCTTTGATGTTTTCTAGTGGTTGGTTTTATGAGTTTTTGTTGCAACTATAAATAGCCATGAACCACCATAACCTTCACAAAAATACATGAGCCATCAATATTTAGAGCCTACATGTCGATTTGAGGGGTTTCAAAGGCAACTTGAGGCAATTTGGCACAATTTCGGGCCTATGTGGGTGTGCGTCGCGCAAGAAACCCAATGCGCCATGCTTTGTATATGCGTCACGCCCTTGTATTTTTTCCACTGCGGGGTCGCGCTCTCTGCTCCGCGCTCTCTATGTGCGCCGCACTCTTGAAAACAACTCCAAACTTCACTCAAACACGTGCTAGCTTGTCTTAATCACCTTGAAATGCTTTCTCTCCACCTTGGTATGCAAAATGATTATGTTTCTTGTAGAAATCCTTTATAAAGACTTTTAGAGTCATGGGTTAAATTTTTGCTTCTTCAAAAAACCACTTTGTTAATGTTTCATTTTGGCTCTTTTCACTGAGTTAATGCAACATTGAATTTCACTTTTCCCTTTGAATTTTTAGCTAGAATGATGAAATTTTCGGCACTTTTTGCAGGGGTTGTTTGACAGGGCATTTTGCCACAGAAACCATGACTATGCCTGAATAGATCAACTGGAGACTTTTTTGAAAATTATCACAAATGACACACTGTTTGACTTTTCTTCAAAACAGAGTTTTGAAGAAAAATCGAAGTTTGTCCACATGATGATGAAACTCTTTGAATCATAACTTTGTAAGGGCCTCCCTCTAGCCTGCATGGATTTATTGGACATGTTTGAGGACCAAATTAACTAATCCCTAGACCTAATGACTGAAAATGCCTCTTGTCCATTAAAGGAACAAACCTTGACTATCATGGACTTTAGTGAACATTGACAAAAGACCTGAGCCAGCAGGTGCCAGAAATGAGGGGAAATGAATGACAAGACCTTTTTCGTCAGATTATGGCATGCCCCTAGTGGAATGCAGCTGAGTGAATGGAGCGAGACTCCTAAAAATGAAATGCATAAAGAGTTTTGATCTCTAACGGAGGACTGACAAGACCGACTCTAACATTATCCACCTCTGTCAGTCCTGAGGACTTTGATGTAGTGTCCACTTTGCTTCTCAACAAGAGCTTTGTATTGGCGAAAGTGCTCAAACACTTCACTTTTATGTTTGATGAGAAAGACCCATGTCTTCCATGTGTAGTCATCTATGAAGGTCAATAAATAGTGGCTGCCACCAATTGATAGTGTTTGCATTGGTCCACATAAATTTGAGTGGAAAATCTCCAAAGGTGTCTTTGCTCTTACTGACTTTTCAGATGGAAATGTCTCTCTATGTTGCTTGCCCAAGATACATCCTTCACATAGGTTGTCCAGTTTTTCTATGAGTGGCAGTCCCTTCACTATGTCTTTCATATGGAGCAAATTCAAACCTCCAAAGTGGAGATTACCAAATATCCAATGCCATAACCAGTTTTCATCTTTGACCTCTGCTTGAAATTTTACTTGCGTGACAACTGCCTCTTTTCTTCCATTCTCTTGTGAGTTCATTGAGAGTTGTGCTTGTGTACCTTCATCCTTTAAATCTGATTTTAATTTTAGGGGAAACATTCTATTGTTTTTCATATGAACCTTTGCAATCAATTGTCTGCTTGGAGGCCTATCCAAAATTGTGCATACATCATTCCTGAAAAAAACATTGTAGCCCTTTTGCATGAGTTGTCTAATTCTTATGAGGTTATGCTTCAAACCGGGGACAAAGTAAACATCTGAGATGTACTTCTTCTCCCCCTTTTTTATTAGGATATTAACTCTTCCTTTTCCCATGATAGATACTTTTCTATGAGTCCCTAATGCCACTTTAGATTTCACACTTTCATCTAGATTGGAAAACATTTCTATGTTTCCTGACATGTGGTTGCTGCACTCTGAATCTAGATACCATATATCACTTTGTTTTTACTATGCTACATTACAAGCTAAAAACATGCTATCATGGTTTTGATTTTCTTTTGTGAAATTTACACTTGGTTTGTTAGTGGTTTGTTACTTATGTCATATTGCTTCTTTCTATATTTATTTGCATAATAACCATAGTTCTTACAGTAATGACATTGAACTTGAGATTTATCATTTCTCTGACCTTGTGGTTGATTTTGGCTTGGACCTTGACTTGGATTTTGATTTCTGCCTCTTCCATTTGAGCTTGAAGCCCTGCTTCATCCTCCTTTGTGTAGGATTCTTCCTCTTCCTCTAGCGTATGATCTTGCTCTACCTTGACTTTGACCAAATGATACTTGTGTCTTGAAGGCATGCTTCAATGAGGAGCTTGTTGCTCTATTAAGTCTATCTTCATGAGAAATCAGTGATGCATTAGGCTCATCCACTGAGAACTATGAGCGATCCTTTGTTTCTTCTATGGCCACAACAATGACATCAAACCTTGCTTGCAAACTTCTCAAAACTTTTTCAACTATTCTTCTTTCATCTAGTGTCTTGCAATGAGACGCGATTTGAGTAACCAACCCACTTACATGTGTAAAAAATGAGTCTACATTCTCAGACTCTTTCATACAAAGTGTTTCAAAATCTCTTCTCAACATTTGCAGCTTTGTTGTCTTGACTTTTGCCATGCCTTGGTAGGCTGTTTGGAGGGTGTCCCATGCTTGCTTGGACTTCATTGCTGCTGCAACCCTTGGGAAAATACTTTCATGAATTGCTTGGAAAATATAGAACAAGGATTTTGAATCCTTTTTCCTGTTGTCCCTTAACAAATCTCTTTTTGCTTGAGATAAGGCATTGTATGTTGTTGCATCTGCTGGTTCTTGAAAACCATTCTCCACCAAATCCAAAATGTCTTGAGAAGAAAAAAAGGCCTTCATTGTAATAGCTCATTAATGATAACTTTTTCCGTTAAGCCAAGGTATTTGAGGATTAGTCAAGCTTGTGCTTGATGTTGCCATTTCTGAGTGAAGAAAAAAAAAATTTCTACCTGTTGGTAAATATGCTGAAAACAATCTGTCCTCAAAACAATTTTAACTCCTAGTAAAAACACTTGTTTTTACACTAACAGAGTTTAACCAGCTCCAATACCATGTTAAAAAAAAGAGGTAGAGGGGTGTGACTTTCACCAAGCAGAGACTTAAAAAAA
The DNA here is from genome assembly GCA_000404065.3 of Pinus taeda. Classification (NCBI taxonomy): domain Eukaryota; kingdom Viridiplantae; phylum Streptophyta; class Pinopsida; order Pinales; family Pinaceae; genus Pinus; species Pinus taeda. Next base: position 191,984 of record APFE030257576.1, read on the forward strand.
CACAGTGACACAGTATTCACTCACGTCAAAAAGACACAGTAAAACACAATAACAGTGGTTTTCACACGCCCACCAAAATTTTCTCCACCATTTTCTCCTCACATGCCCACTCTCTTTCACTCTAACTTGCAAAATGACGTTTACACACATATTTATCTCAACATACAATTTTAAATCAATACATACATGACGTTTACATACATATTTATCTCAACATACAAATTTAAATTAATACATACAGAGCAAATAATTAATACATTGTTGTTGTTGAGCTTGGATAGTAATTGCGCAGGTGTGGCAATAGTCGCGGAATGAATGCTTGCCCACATCTATTTACCAAAATAAATTAAATGCCTTAAATTCTTTGTTGTGTTGCGGAATGGTTTGGGTACTTCTGTTCTAGCTTCTGTTAGCCTCCTGCTACAGCAGGTTACTCATCTTTCATGATTGACATTTTACATACCAAATATGTCATACTTTGCATGCTGCAATTTTCCATATTTACTACAGAGGCCAAGGAAGAGGGCATGAGAGTGTGCCATTTCAAGCGCCATTGTTGTGTTCCAATTTTGAAGAATTTTCAGTTAAAGGGAGGTCCAAACAGTTTAATCTTGGTCTCCCTAGGTTTCAATTTCCTGTTTTAGAATATAGAGAATGAATATCTGTCCAAACAGCTTAATCTTGGCAGATTCTTAGACAGGTAGAGAAGCAAGGGTGCTCAACAGCTTAATCTGAGCCCCTGGATGAAATAAGTGTAGATATAGATAGGAGGACGTAAAAGAAAAAATGAAAAGATGGGTTTGCTAGTTCAAGTGCAACCAAAAAGAAGAAAAAATGCTAGGTAAGTAGGCTGGGTAGGTAGTTTTGAGGTTGCAGAATGTTGATTTGTGATCAATTTCATGTTTTCAAGTGTCATATCTATTCAGGTCACAATTATTAGGCAGATTTCATATGGAGGAGATCAAGCAAGGCATGACTAACTTACACCTTCTTCCTTATTCCCCAAATCATTCACTAACTTCCCCAAAGAGGTCAAGATCTGCTTGACATCTCTTAGTTTCATCATTTTCATATCAATTTGCCTTGGTGAAGATCTGCTTTACTGAAGGAATGTCCATTTCCTTCATGAATCATTTTTTCGCCTAAAAGCCTAAGATTCACATGCTTAGCGCTTTCTTATCACTTATCATATTAACCACTCATTTTACTATGTAGCTCCCTATCTATCTCCCCTTCCCCTACTAAACTTATGTTAAATAACTCCCCTATATACTTATCCCCTCCCCCTGGTTGAAAAATAACCATAAAGTAGCACTTGGGAATTGCTAAGTTTAGCTGAAACTCAACAAGAACCCTCCTTTTGTCTCAAAAAACCATATCCCAATGCAAAGGACCCCTTCTTATGCACTAAGTCCCTCCTCTAATGTACAAAAACCCTCTTTCCGCCCTAATCCTAAAGTCCCGCATATAAATATTTGACCCCGCTCGAACATAATCCAAAAACCCACAAACCTAAAGTCTAAAGCCCCTGCGACATAATATAATTTCGCGTGGGCCCCATTCTTATCCATCCGCCGCTTTACCTTATTTGCCAGCCGTCAGATCTAGCGCGCCCGAGATCTACGGTGGGCGGGTCGTTTTGTGCCCCGATATGCCGAGGGTTAGCGCCAGGGACATCGGCAGTTTTGCCGTCGTACTCCCACCACCCGTCGCCCTCCCGGCTGTGGTAGAGGCCCCCTCCCCAATACCGCCCAGGAGCAAAAGCGGTGCGCCCAAAACCGGAAACCGCCTTCCCCTTGCATGATGTAAGCACCACGTCACCCGCCATATTGCCGCCACCTCACCCCTTCTTGCCTGCGCCTTGCTGACATCACCCTGCCACTGTGTCCCTGCCACATCATCACTCTACCGTACTGACATGTCACCCCACTGACGTCACCCTGCTGACATCATCACCGTACAAGGGGGTCCCACTTTTGACGTCATGCTAACATCATCCGCAATACCGCTGATGTCATGCTGACGTCACCCGCTAAAAAAATGCACAAGTGCAAAATCAAAGCTTCGGAAGCTCGGAATGAAAAACAGAGGCAGTTTTCGATGCGCGATTAACATCGCTACGAGAAATGGGCCAAAATGGGGAATCTTTGGGGAATTTTTTGATTCCGCAATCGTTTTTGCACCGAAAAGGGCAGAAAGGGCTGATTTTGCAGTTTTTAGCATATCAACAGAGAGAGAGAGAGTGTCCTGATTCAATTATCAAAGAGTATCATGGGAGATGAAGTGCAATTTAATGCCAAAGAGTATCAGTGTTGTGGCAATGTGTATTAGTGAAGATTTTCTCAGTACTCGAAGCTGATAAAACATTAAAGTGCCCTCAACAAAGTCAACAAAACAATAGATGTCATTTAAAGCTCTCAAATCACAGTTACTGCACATCAAAATCACATGAGATCAATGGACCAAAGCTCAAAGCACAGTTATTGCAGAAGCACTGCACCAAGCCACAGAGGACACCATATTAACTCATTTTGATCCAGCTGCCTCTACCGCAGCTCAATAGATATTTACTTGCATTTAATTTCAGCACAAGTTTAGGTTTAAAAGCTTTGTCCGGCTGACCTGTTTAGGTCAGTTGTAATAAATACTTTTGGATATTTTACCTATATATACCGCCCTCAACAATGTAATGAGGGTTGGTGGTTGTTAGTTGGGTATTTTTCTTAAGGAGAGACTTGCACTGTATATCTGAGAATTTCTATAATCAAAGACTGCTTACGAGCTTGGAGAATGAACTGTCTGATGTGTTGTTAATGTTTCTGAAGATTGAATGAGGGAAATCCTATGTTGTTTTATGAATCAATAAGTATTCCTTACCTCTGTTGTTTTCAATTTCACATATTCTTAAGTTAACAAAAGTCTGGTTTAGAATTTGCTTACCTGCACTCTATGCTCAGTTTCTGTGGCTTCTTAATGTTTTCCTCTTGATTTAGGCATAAATATGAATTCCTTATGGCTCATGTTTGCTCTATCTCACATATAAATGACTGTTACCTCGGAATTCTTAGCTGCTCTGAGATAGGGCTCATTTGTTTTCCCTTTGCTAACCTGTTTGAGAGATTCTTTGTTGCCTCTCATTCCTTAGCCTGCAATCCATCTGCATTTAACCTCAAGTTTGTTTCATGAACAACTACTTTGCCCCTCTTTCCTCTTTTGACCAAGAAAACGCACCAACACTTTTTATCCTCGACTCCATGCCCAATGGTTTGAAACTTATCACTGTATGCATGCCTCTCTGCCTTAAAGTATAATCCTTCCCACCACGAAACACAAACAAAGCCCATTGAACCCAATAACTAGCCTAAAATCATCATCAACAAAGCTAAATCATCAAGAGAAAGCCCTCTCTGATTGCAGGTGGGCTAGAACCTGTAGTCCAAAATTGGTTTGTGGTTACCTCAACCGTATCCCTTCAGGACCTTAGGGACAACGTGAGTGTTGACAGCTTCAATGCTTCCATCTTCAAATAGAGACACAATATGCAAAAATACTTGACAAGCATGGTTGCGATTAGGGTGTTTATTGCTGTGGTTGCGATTATTATTTCGAACACCTCCAATTCCAATGTTTAGGTTTTGTGGGCAATATGTGTCCAGTGGGCACTCTAGAATTTCTACCCCTTCTTTTACAATTGGGCACTCTAGAATTTCTACCCCTTCTTTTACAGTTCCTCGCAAAGCCCACATTGCATTGGAAGCCTCTATTTTGAATCTTTAACCCAATTTATACTACAGTAAAGGAAAATACAGCCCCCAACCCCTCTTGGGATATTGGGTGCGCTTATTTTGTGGTTTCCCGTGGTCAAAACGAGTTGAAGATGGCTCATACTTCTTGGATTTCTTAACATTCAAATAAGAAAAGAGGAGTCATGCCCCATAAGGTTTTTTGAGAACTTTTTTCATCAAAGATGTGTCATCCTCTAGCTCTGCCATTTTGACTTAAGAAAAAGGAAGAAAAAACCCTAGCTCCCTAATTTTAATTAAAAAAAAAAACAAAAAACCAGAAATACGTTCAAAGCTTGCTATATTCTAAGATTGCAAGTAAAATATAAACAAGAACTTCCTACAAAATGGAGAATTGACCCACTATATTTTCATGGTAGGAAATAACAAAATGTTTCGATTGTTGCTAAAGAAGTAGATTAAAGATCTAAAGTAAATACCTATCCTATTCACACAATTGAAGGCATTATTTTTTATTATCCTAAGCACACAATTGAAGGCATTCATTTTTTATGGAATGTTAAAGAAAAGGATTCAAAGGAATATAAATTCACTACACAAGGAACAAGAGAGGAGATTGGCACTTACATTCAAAATTCCATGAAATTACCCAGCGAAAAGAATTCCAAGCCCTTTACCTTCCTCATGCAGTTGTGATCAGGAGATTGGCACTTACATTCAAAATTCCATGAAATTACACAGCGAAAAGAATTCCAAGCCCTTTACCTTCCTCATCCAGTTGTGATCATCTAGCCAGAAGAGACCATTCAATCAATGGGTTGCAGTCTTTGAGAATGAAGTTAACCAAAATTATGCAAGTGCACGCCTGGCCCCGCCTTCCATGAAAAATTATTTCAGCCATATGTAATTTTGCTCCAACTGGCCGTAGATGAACTAGTGGAGAGTCTGTGTGCAGTAAATAAATGTCCACTTCAGTTCTTTTTTCTTAAATTATATATAAAGACATTTAAGATAATTTTTATTTTTATTTTTATTTTTTCAAAACAAAAACGTAATTTTAATTTTTTAAGATGAAACATTTATTTTGCCTTTAAAAACTGTCTTAAAAGGAACCTCAATGTAGTAGTTACAGAACGAGCCCCCATAGGCGATTTGTTGTAGGTCGTAGAACAACTGCTGAATGGGTGGTTCCGAAGAAAGGAGGGTAATTTATTACAGTCCCATTATGAGTGTCTTGATTCATTTCCTATGTCTATCTCAGTTTTGGTGGTGATGGATAGAGGAAACTCTTCTCGCCGATCTCCACCGACGTGTTGCAGGTGAAACACTTCGACAGCGAAGAAATGGCAGAAAAATGACGACGCCCTTCTCAGCAAATTACATGACGTTGCAGTGCCATGTGTCAAGATTTCATTTGGAGGGAGGACGATGAAATGCAGTGCGGCGATTGGGATTAAGAATCGGGCATTTTCCGAACTCTGTCGCTGGTCATCACCCCATTATTCCTCTATGTGTGGGGAGATGACCAGCGACCGAGTTCGGAAAATGCCCGATTCTTCATCCGATGCTGGGATGAATAGTGTTTGCCCAGCCAAACCCCACAAAAATTAGCTTCGACAAAAAAACACCTTTGATGTCTTTTCGCCACCCACATCGATCAGCAATACAATTCCACTGATATAGATCATGATACATCCGCCTCTCGCGTCATTCTCACAGCTCTGAATAAGGCCACTTTCGGAGATGCAGTCGTGGACCTGGTCTTCCTCTTTAGGGACTTCGTTTATGAGTGGTGATCGTTTCATGTCGTATCTCATCGTAGGGATCAGTCAAATCTTAGCACAAAATCACAAGAAGAAGTTTAAAGCCTATGTACACTATTTGAGCTTAAGGCATAAGCGCAATATGAATTTGAGCTTCCGTATTGTAAAAAGGACCATATTATTATATTACATAGCTTCCGTATTGTAAGAACAACTTCATATTATTTGCCGAAGGCGTCTATATCAACTTTGGGAAGATGTACTCGGGTTGACTTTTAGATTTTTTTTTTATAGATGGAAGGCCAGGGTTTGATATTCTGAGAGCCTCCTTGAGCAGCCTATGACCCTCTCTCGTGTAGCATCTTGTTTTTCGCCTCCCCGGGTTATATGGATTCGAATCAACAGTTATTACAATCCCTATCCAATTGCTTCATTTTAATTTGGAACTGATCATCACACTACTAAGTAAAAGGGGTTTTAAGGTAATATTTGAGATAATTTTTGGGTAAATTGTCTTAACTTGAGACGAAAAAATTAGTCTATTGTTTTAAATATTGTATTCAAGAGGGTGCCCCAAAAATTATTGTCTTAAAAAATTGTCTCTATAAAGACAATATATAACACAATCATTATTGTCTCTTAGGAAACAAATTCATTATTGTCTTAAAATATTCTCTCTATAAAGACAATATATAACACAAGCATTATTGTCTCTTAGGAGACAATTTCATTTTTGTTTATGGAAAGAAAATAATTTGGACTAGAAACATATTGTCTTTATAGAGACAATATGTCTTTAATCTTAACTATTGTCTCTCTAGAGACAATAAAAATTTATATTTAAAGAAAATAAAATATCACTTATGTCTCGTTAGAGACTATAAAATAAGGAATCTAGAAAAATATCTCACAGTTGAAATAAATTAATATAAATCTATTTAATTAAAATAAACTACAATATCATTGATTAATTCATGTGAGGGCACAGCGGAATCAAACCACCAAACTCTTGCCTATAAGGTAGACACTCTTCCATTGAGCTAGCATACTTGAAGAATTATGTGAAGAGTTATGGCAGTCCTTGAAATTGCATATATAAGTATTTGAATTTTAAAAAATGCTCCACACATAATGGCCGAGTACATGTTGAATAGTGCATTACATGTATTGTTTATTGAGATTGCTACAGATAATGATAGTAAAAGAGGTCAATCTAAAAATTGATATAAGTAGTCCCAAAAAATTCTAAAAGCAAGTTCAAGTTCTAAAAGCAAGTTCAAAACATAAGAATTTTCTGGAATTCATGAGGAACTACAATGTGAAAAATTATGTTTCCACATTTATCCAAGCCTTAAAATTGACTCACTCAAAGCCATACTTCTTGGTACAAAAGAAAAACTCTACAGGAAAGTAAAGAGGGGCCTCTAGCAAAGAAATCAAAAAGCATCTATTGTTAGCTATTATGCACAGAATGTACCCTAGAGTAATATTATTTGTATTTTGATACTAAAAAAAATGTGCAATGAAGAAAGAATAGAAAAAACAAGCATGTGCATAATATATAAAGTGACTGGAGAGCACATCAAAACAAAATGTACCAACTTTTACGGGATTGGATTTTTTTCCCTTAGTAGAAACAAAATCCTTAATGAAAGCAGAAGAGAAAAAAAAAAGGTTTAGTGTAATCATATATAAATGATTGGAAAGAACATCAAAGCAAAATGTACTATCATTTTGCAGAATTAACATGTATTATTCATCATTAGACTTCTATATAAACAAGAAAACTAACCAGCTCCTATCAAGAAAAACATAATGAAATTCCCACAAATAAAAATTATAAACACACCTTGAACTTCTCTAAAACATTAACGTTACTGTATACCTCAATAGCTCTCGAGTGTGTGTCCCCAAAACTTCTATTGGGCATTGAGGATCATCTTGGCCTACCAATATAAGCTGTCACAACTTGAGTATTTCTTAGGAAGGTAAACATTTGACACATTCCATACCCACTTCCATCACAGTGACAAGGCATGCAAATAATAATCTTGCATTAACATAATAAAGCGAATGAACATAACATTAAGGATCAATAGTAGAGGAGGTGCAATGGATGGAACTGAAAAGGGAGCATCAAAATTATCTGCACTATTCTGTCCCAAACCCGATTCATAGAGTTTTGAGGCAGCATCAGCACTTGGAAAAATGCAAAGTGGTTTCATAAGCAACTAGACCAAGAACACCAAGAAAGCATGCCTAGATTATTTTCCTATAATGTATAGAAAGATACTTAAGCCTTACACATACAACTTGCACTTGTTAAGCTTCAATGGAAGACTTGCCAAATTTACTTCTGGCCTCCGCAGCCAAAGGGAAAAATAGAAAAATAGTTGAGCACAATATTAAATCAAATCCAAAGGAAATTAATTCAATCTCACTTTCAAATACATACTTTATACTTGCGACTTGGGCATGCCATTTATTGTTGTAAATGGCCCATCTAAAACCATACACATATTTTCCTGATAATTATTAAATAGATCTATATGCCTTAGATAAACACTGAGCAATAAAAAATTAACTCTTAAGTGGGCCTTTATTTAGGGAAAAAAAAAATCATCTCTTCAAATTCCATGTAAAGCATGCCCAACTATTACATGAACCTTGACAATTAGAACTGCTACAACATATAATGGGTTATAGAAGAAACAAACCATGATGCATTCCTTCGAATCAGGCCAAGTTCAAAAGTGAGAATAACTAAATACAGAAAAACAATTGTTCACATTCAAGAAAATGACAATAATTTGACATTCATCCTATGTACCTCAAAGAATTTCAAATGTACAGTTAATATAAATTATTAAAAAGATGTAAAACCTTGTGATCTTATGTATTTTGTATTTCTAATACACATAATGCATAGAACGCCAACCAAGAGCTTAGGCATCATTATCAACGTAAAAACATCCAACATAAAGAAACCAAAAAGAACACATTGCATGAAAAGGAAATTCTCACCTCCTAGTGATTCACTAGCAATCCCTAAGTTAGAATGGGTTAATGTCCTCCCTTACACAAAGGTAGTCCATCAACTTTATCAAGTCCCATACCTACATGCCATATACTATAAATGGTAAACAATCTAAACATGAAAGACAATGCATACAAATATTTGAAACTCAAAGAACTCATAGTACATAGAAATAATTATGGAGATCATTAAAAAAATACAATTTTCTCCTCCAAATACCACAAGAAAATGAAATTGAAGTATCTGGCATCAAAATGGAAAAAAGAAAAGATGTGCTAGTGAACAATAGAAAACAAAAAACTGACAAAGTGATAGTCCATGGATTAATCTTCCCTACAATGAACACTGACAAAGAATAATAAGATAAAACATTACAACCTTGATACAAGAGAAAGATGCATACCTCAAAGCATTGAAGAAGATATAATATTGCATTTAATAGGAGCTACCTCAGGGTAGATATAAAGACAATTTATCAAAAATGACTGGTGATGTATATGTGAGAATGAGGCAAGGGTGCAATCATCACAAGGGAAGGAATAACGAGAAAATTCATTTTGGGTGGTTGAGGTAATCTAATTCTAGGAGATGTCATGTGAGAATATGCCAAAGAGAGAGCCAACAAGATATAAAGGAGGAGAAAGAGAAGGAATAGGTCATCTCCTTTGATTCTTGAAGAATTAAGAAAGTAAGTTTTCACGAGAGTGTCAAGTGGAATCAGTGTTCAAGATGAGTGGTTCTATAAATACATGTAAGGAAGGCACAGAGGTAATCCACGTGAAAGGAGATTTGGAAGTTCAAGACCCCAAGGAATATACATCTCGTAAGAACATTTTGATTGTTGCATTTCACATGAAGCAAAAGGTTCACCAATTTCTTCCAAGTTGGGGTGTCTTCTTGGAAGATAAGGAAATGTATAAAGAAAAAAAAACTATAGGAGCTTGCAGACAAAAATGCTAAAGGATCTTGAGCTAGCAGTGTTTTCTAAGAGGCAAATTATAAAAATGAGAACTTCATCAAGGAGGTCATTAACATAGTGGAAGGTAGATTGGAAACGTGTTTGAAAGAGAGCATTAAAATCCTATTTACATTGAGGAAAATGGAATTGATGACTCTACAAATAGTCATCAATAACACCATTAAAGAATTATGTGAAGAGTTATGGCAGTCCTTGAAATTTCACATATAAGTATTGAGTTTTAAAAAATGCTCCACACATAATGGCAGAGTACATGTTGAATGGTGCATTACATGTATTTTTTATTGAGATTGCTAGAAATAATGATAGTAAAAGAGGTCAATCTAAAAATTGATATAAGTAGTCCCAATAAATTTTGAAAGCAAGTTCAAATTCTAAAAGCAAGTTCAAAAGAGAAACATTTTCTGGAAGTCATGAGGAACTACAATAAGAAAATTTATTTTCCACCTTTATCCAAGCCTTAAAATTGACTCACAAATAATATTCTATATAAATTTCTACGCTCGAAGCCATACTTCTTGGTACAAAATAAAATCTCTATAAGAAAGTAAATAGGGGCATCTAGTCCTGAAAAATAAGGAAGCATCTATTGTTAACTATTACACACAGAATGCACCCTAACGTAATATTATTTGTATTTTTGATACTAAAAAAAGTGTGCAATGAAGAAAGAATAGAAAAAGAAAGCATGTGCATCATATATAAAGTGATTGGAGAGTGCATCAAAACAAAATGTACGAACAATTGTGGGATTGGATATCTGCACTTGGTAGAAACAAAATCCTTAATGAAAGGAGAAGAGAAAAAAAAGAGGTATAGTGTAATCATATACAAATGATTGGAAAGCACATCAAAACAAAATGTATTACCATTTTGTAGAATTAACATGTATTATTCATCTACGTAAACAACCAAACTAACCAGGCTCCTATCAAGGGAAACATAATGAAATTGCCACAAATGAAAATTATAAACACACCTTGAACTTCTCTAAAACATTAACCTTACTGTGTACCTCAATAGCTCTCTAGCACGTGTCTCCAAACCTTCTACTGGGCATTGAGGATCATCTTGGCCTGCCAATATAAGCTATTACAGCTTGAGTATATCTTCATAAGGTAAACCTTTGACACATGCCATACCCACGTCCATCATAGTCAGAAGGCATGAAAATAATAATCTTGCATCAACATAATAAATCCAATGAACATACCATTGAGGATCAAGAGTAGACGAGGTGCAATGGATGGAACTGAAAATGGAGCATCAAAGCTATCTGCACCATTCTGTCCTAAACCTCATTCATAGAGTTTTTAGGTAGCATCAACATTTGGAAAAATGCACAATGGTTTCATAAGCAACTAGACCAAGAACACCAAGAAAACATGCCTAGACTATTTTTCTAGAATGGATAGAAAGATAACTTAAACCTTAGACATACAACTTGCAACACTTAAGCTTCAATGGAAGACTTGCCAAATTTACTTCTGGTCTCTTAAACCAAAGGAAAAAATAGAAAAATAATTGAGCACAATATTAAATCAAATGTAATTAAAAAGGCGCTACACTATTTGTTAATATTTTAAGTTTTAACAGGGAATCTTAGTTATATTAACTTGAAGCACACCTTGCAAGAAAAATTCATATTTATGGATTCATCTTCTATGTCTATTTGGATGGAAAAGAAAGGGGTTGCTACATTGTATTGCTCAATGAGTTATGGGTAATGTTGCAATAGGGATGTCTAATTGAGTAAGAAATTCCACCATTTCCTTCATAAATGCTACGATGTTACCTTCATCTAATTCAAAATAAAGGGAAATTTGTAATCACAGTCAAGATGCATTATGTGTGGACTTGGAGAAAGTGTCCCTGTCACTTGACATTCCTACTAAAAAAATCAAATTTTAGTTTTGTGGCTTAGTTGGCAAATAGTGAGCCCATAATAATTATTATGAGAGATCCTTGAATACTAATATTTCCTATTCATGGTATACAATCAATGTTTGGAAGAAATATTGATCACTCCTAAACTTCTCTATTATCTTCGAGTTCTAAAAAACATATATAGTTTCACAGGCCACCTCTTGATGTTTTTCTACTTGGTCATATACAATGGTAACAATAGTTAAGAACACTCATAATGAATTCACACATGTATATATATATTATAAAAGAGTTATCTCAAAGCAATGTTGAATATCAACAGAACAATTATATAATGGGTATGACATAAAATACCCTTATCTTCCTGATGCTTTGACCTATAAGTCAAAACTAGAGCAAAATCTTAACACCATAAGCATGCATAATAGAAGTAATATTTTAAAAAATCCAAAAATGCAAAATCAATATAATCAAACAAGTCACGAGTCATAAACTCATTAATTTGACGGTTTCCCTACCTTGGATGATAAAGAAATAATTTTGGGCATCCTTTACTAATTTGCAAATCCTGTATTGATTTCCATAGGGTAAACTAAATAAATATATGTTGCAGAAGGTGTTTTTTCCAAAGGTCTTATTCCTCGTTTGTTCACTTTTTCCCTCACCCATGCAGAGGTTTTTTTAGGTTCAGAACATAGTGGCCCCTCTTGCCTATATTGTTGTTGGGACATGTGTATTCCTTATATTGGTCACCTGTGTGGCAATAGACAAGCTAGGATTTGGCCTACTAGGGATAGCCTTAACAGTGAGTTTTACTTGGTGGGTTCTAGTATATATTCTATATAGCCCATATTGCAGGCATACATGGACCGGCTTCACCTTAAAGGCCTTCATAGGACTTTGGTCATACTTCAAGTTAACTCTAGCATCAACTGTTATGCTAATGTATGTCTTAATACTCTTTGCAAGATACACAAATTATCTTAATTATGTTTGGATGTTTACATAATAGGTTAGCCTGTTTTGACAAGTTTTGTTTGTTCTACACCTCATTCTGTAGTTTGGAAATATGGGGCATTGAAGTATTGGTGCTTGTATCGGGTTTGCTGCCAAATACAGAGGACACTATGGATTCCATTTCTATTTGGTATGAGACTTTCCCATTTAAAGATAACTAATTTAAATCCAAGTACAAGCTCCATGGCTAACCATTTTCCCAACTTAGTGAGACAGCTATGCAAGTTAATAGATCTCTAACGTACCAAGTTTTGAACATATATGCAACATGAATTATTTGATGGGAATGTTGGGTCTCAATATAGCTGTAAGGTATACAATTATGATCTATAGTCATATATTATTTTATTGGGGAATATTTATGGCTATTTGCAGATTCTGGTAACATCTCAAAATTTGACCATCCATAGAGGGTCAAACAATTGATCCCTCCTGACCTTGGGATGTTCGGATATTGGGGAAATCTGTAATCCACATAAGTTGAACAGGTTATTGCAATGCTGAACTTGATTTCTCCTCGGAAAACATTATATAGCATCGTATACTTTTTTTTCCCATTTACTGTATCTAAAATTTTATTTTCTTTATTGTTGTATTTATATTGTTTGCAGTATAAGAGTGGCTAATGAGCTGGGATCCAAGAGACCTAAAATTGCAATATTTTTGGTTATAGTTGTGGTGGTGACTTGCTTCATAATAAGTGTCATACTTTCCACTGGAATTTTGATACTAAAGAAAGAACTCGCCATGGAATTCACAAGTAGCATTGTGGTTATATGCTCAGTCTATGCATTGATACCTCTGCTTATAATATCTATTCTCTTTGAATGACACCCAACCCATTCTCTTAGGTTGGAATTTTCATATCAACAATTTATTTGTAGTAGAAAGTTCTAAAGTTGGTAGTTGGTGTTTGTTATATTTAGGCTTATATTTTCACTGTATAACATGCAACCCTGTGCAACTCATGTTGTTGAAGAGCATTAGAATGTACAGTTACAAGTAACAAGAAATGAGAAGTTTATGTTCAAAAACTGTTCTTTATATTCCTGGTCTAAGTAGAAAATTACCTTTTGTTAGCCAAATTACAAAGAAAAATCCACATGTAGTGGTTGTGTTCACAACGGGCAGATACTTGGTGAAGAAAAGGGACAAAAATATCATATCTTTGGGGTTGAACAACATTCATAGTATAGGTTCAAAGATGTGGCAATGAAGAATCTAAAGGATGTGGTAGATTCACATGAAATGGTGAACAGTAGAGATACTTAAGTCAGCTCACTTTGGCAATGGTTAGCATTTTTGTTTGCAACATTTTTCTCTTCTAAGTATGTTAGAGATGGTTGTTAGTCTACCTACTATTCATGGGAAGTTTGGATATGTTCAACATGTTTGGACAGGGGAACAAGGGAGTTGCTAACACTAGCCAATATAAGAAAGCAATTAGAGTGTTGGAGTTTGCGCATGGGGAGATTTGGGGGATTCTTGTCACTTGAATTAATCCCAAATCAGTCTAAAGGGGTTCAAATGATCATTTTGAGAAGGTACCTTTGCTAACAGCACAATCCCTCTCTCCAAAAATAGTACATGCTAGCTATAAAGAAGTTTCGTAAAAGAAATCATATGCTTGAAGCCATATTTAAGAGTGACCAGTGCCAAACCTAATGGGCAATGGAAGAAGATAAAAATATAAGAAATTCATCAAAGTAATCAAAGATTTAAATTTGCTAAATAAAACCTGAAACACTAAGATAATAAGACACAGAGCCGCGATTAAAATCTCAACAATAAATAAGTAAATAAATCCAACAAATCTGATTTTAATATAATCATATGTAGTCATATATAGTTCTAAAATAATTGAGCTAAGAATTGTTCCAAGAAAACGAAGGGGATTGAAAGTTTGAAGCATTGTCATAACTTAAAACCTCATTGACTTACACAGCTATAGACAAGAAAAAATAAATATTGACAAAGATGGAAGAACTGTGAAGGGCACTGATAGCTTGAACTACCATTCTTCTGTCCTCAAACAAAGCAAGCAAAATATAGGTCCCATGTAAGCCTAGCCTTGATGATCATATCCTCAATCAAGTAGAAATCCCCTACCTTGAATAGGAGGTTTAACCCTTGTCTACTCATGTATAACCCCCTTGATAAAAGTGTGCCTTGGTTAGGCTCAAATGAAGCAACCTAATCATGGTCGTAATATCTTTGTCATAGATCCAAAACAGCACAAGCTTTGATTTTTTTCATGAAGATATTGTGAAATATCTCCATGAAAAAATTAATCACAATACCCTCAAGCAAAGTGCTTGAGTATGCTCAGAATAGGTTCTAAGACATAAAAATAGGATAATGTAATTTTATTTATATCTAGCAAATGACAACAAAAGAATCTCAATAGCACTACTAGGTTCTAGTGTTGATTTTTTGTGGGAGCACGGAATATGGCTCCTAAGAAAAAAATAAGAATGCCGAAAGTAAAAAAAAAAAAAAAAGTACTGCTCGGATACGACAAAACAAACACAAGCTTTAATCTAAGATGAATTTAGCACAGATAAAGGAAAATCGAATAAAAGAAATGGACCTCGAATCTAGAATATAAATAAAGCAATAATATTAAGATCCACTAGCACATGTTCCCTAAATCTTTGGTTGAATATAAGAAATTCCCAACATCATACTCTACAAAAAAGGAGCTAGAAGATAATCTGTATTGTGCACTATGTTGCTACCTAGACAAGGACTACCACCACAAAGGCCTAGATGGCATCATCTAATTGCTGTAATGGGATCCATAACATCAATAACACTAGGGTTTCTAGAAAGTAGGAATATCTCATAAGCCCATAGTAATCTAGAATCAAGAGCCATGTTGCTAACATTCTATCTCTCTGGTCCCCTAGCAAAGAGGAGCACCAGAGAGAAGTGATCAACTGAGTGGACAATAGTCTAGGGGGTGACTAGAAAATTTGGGACCATACACTCATAGCCTCTTGCACATATAAATATATGTAGCATTGGTTTGAATGCCAATAGAAACTGGAAAGGGTTCATGACTCCTTAAACAGAGGGTGGAACCATCCTTAGATCTCATAATAAAAGGGGCAAGAAAAAATGAAATGTTCCTCAATCTCAATCTTAGTCATAGCATGCCAAGACTATGACCTAAACAACACATAGGAAAAAAATAATTTATCTGCCCTAGAAAAGGTTAAGGAAGTCCATGAAAGCCATTCACCATATGGTCCCTCATGACCCTCTATAACACGGTATGGTCTAATGCTTAGTGTTGGTATTAAACTAGTATTGGCACTAAAGGTTGTAAAAGAAATGCCGTAAGACATAAATTGAGGACAACATGCCATCTCAATTTGAGAAATAGTACCATTTCATGTTCAAACACAAAAAACTTTATTGATAGGATATCAATTTACAAAATCTGAAAATGAAAAAAAACCAATCAATTTGTAAATGTATGAACTTGATTTTACAGTCCCACTAGCTTGTACCAAATCATTTATTTCAAGTTCAAACATAAAACACTTTATTGATATGATATCGATTTACAAAATCTAAAAATGAATAAAACCAACCAATTTGTAAATATATGAACTTGATTTTATATTCTCAATAGCTTGTACTAGATCATTTAATCTTGCTCCTATCACTTCTTTAACATTCGTTTTACCCTTCAATACTTTTAAGGTGGCCACAACCTTCAGTCCCAACTCCTTGAAGAAACAGTGCCTCGGTAATAATCATCCACATAGCGAGTGTAGTTGCAGTCGTTTTTCATAATATTATATGTGGAGTCAGAAATAATTCCATGTGACCACAGGAACTCCGCCCTTGCATTAACATATGGGAAGAAATCAAGCAGTGGGTTGCCAATCTGTAACCAACAAAAAAATATTAAGTCAGATCATATCTTGACTTCATGCACCACTAGAATAAAAGACAAAGACAAATTTCCTTTGTAGACTTACTATAAACCAACTGGTAGGGATTCTATGTATAAAATTTTATATGATTATTTATATTGGAATAATCTTGTCATACAATATAGTTGGTTTACATCTTCCAAAAAAATACAATTTAAAGCACCTTTTGACAATTTAAATTAGATCCCTTACTTTACCAACAATAATGAAAATAGCTATAGTATTACCATAGATAGACAAAAATGAAATTCAATATCTTCTGAGAAGGACAAAAGAAAGCTCAACAAACTTTGTCTCTCAAATTGGTTAATCCAAAAATGCATTTTCAAAGAATAATTGTACAAGATATTGCTAAAAAGCTTTCCAAAAATGAAGAATTAGACATACCACTATACCCTTCAGATTGAAGATATTCTCCTCAATAATAAGTTCTACCCACTCAGGAATATAGTGACCTGGATCAGAACTTCAGACAAGTTAGCTTGAAGATGAAGGGAATGACAATAGATAAATGTTTTCATCTTTCCCTGCTATGAGTTTTAGTAAAAATCTCAACCTAAAGAATAATTTCACATGCATATCTCTCCCCTGTTAAATACAGATATCTGGTCCTATACTCTAGAAACTTGTCAAACGAACCATGGAGAAATAGCAAGTTGTCCCCTCTGTAAGAAAATTAGACAATTAGATTACTGTGACATACAAAGGTATTGTAGAAAGTTTTATCATATAATTTACATCTGGCCACTGATATTTGATACCTATTTTAGCATCATTTTCACCCCAATAGTATGATGTATTGTTAGAATATGAAAATCCAACTCTAGCAGGAGTCTCCAGATAAAGCATGTTTTCTTCTGCACAAAGCAAACATGCAGTAGCCTGAGAAATACAGTACATTATTCTAAACTATTGGTAACCATTACATTAAGAAGGATGCTTATATCATGCAAGTACTAGAAATCAAATATTAGCACCCATACCTTTGTTCTAGTTGTACTCATTCATAATCCATTTGCCTCCCCTCGGATGAAATGGACCATTCTTGGATAGCGTCCCAATGCCGAATGAAGAACAACCAGGCCCCATAATTTTCCAGATCCAGACATGAAAAGTAGAATAAAAGATGTTATTACAAGTTACAATAAAATTTATGAAAAGAGTCAGGGCTTACATACTATTCTCTTAAGGGATTTCTCTACTGACTACATATATACTATGGATATACATCAGCTATGTAAAATTACATGTTCCTTCTTTGTTCAATGTACATAACCCTCTTGAACATTGAACATGACTTTTAAATATGTATTAATAATTAGTATTTAAAACGTTGAGACCAAAGGATAGATTCAGTGGATGGACATTGAATTCTCAGGATTAAAACTTAAGGACTTGAGTGCCTTAGAAAGCCACATATATTTATAGCACCATATGTAGTTTCTTTCTTGAATTATAGCTTATCTATTCAGTTGCAAGTTTGCGTCTGTGCTTTCACGACTAGCAATGCTTTCAGTTTGAAAAAAGACAGAGTCATATGTTAATCATCACTTAGCCCTAAACAAATTAAATCTCTTTCATCCATATTTTATCAAGTTGTCTATACCATTAAACAACATGAAAATGGAAACAAATTGCAGAAGTTGCTAATTCAACTAGCCTCCATTGAGCCATACAACCAAAGGCTTCAAATTTGAGTCTGTCTTAGCTTCTACAAAGTAATAGAATAGAGCTCGGCCACTCTTTTCATCCACTGTGACATACCCAACATATTTCTCGAAGGTCACAGTTGGATCACTGGGCAGCCTATCTACAATATCACTTTCTAGAGCCCATAAGACTTTTGAGACTAAGAACACCGGAATGGCTAGCCATTGAAGACCATGCATCTTGAAGACACGTTGTGATGCTCTACATATCCAAACTTTGTCTCTGAAGGAACACAACACTATTCAACACTGACCATAAATTGTCAAAATGGGTAGAGAACCATGTTTGTATCTAAGAAGCTTGCACTTCTTCTTCCTTTGTTGCAAGATTCCACACACATACTTTTATATTAAAACGAGTTGGCTCTCTAAGCTGATTGGCAAGTAACGAGTTACTACTCCATTAAGAAAGGCTGAAAAGTGAGGCAAGGCATGAGACAAATAACTTTAACAACCTTTCTTTTCTTAATCAGGATTAGGAGGAATAGTTTGATAGGCCCAAGATTACCAGGTGTTGTAGTTTGACATTAATACATACAGGTGATTTACAAAAGTCACTGAATAGAGGGAATAATTCCAAGGATGGCTATATAGAAAAACTAATCCCAAGGAAGGCACTTTGTATCAATATTAGCGTTCACATGTTTGAATTGGAATTTTTTCACCATGGATCAATTTGATTCTAGATATGCCAAGCTCCCACCTAAATTTTTCAATCATATGTTAACTACATGGTCATTTCCTCAAAATAATTGTTGAAAACAGTGCATTTATAGACTCATAAAGTTGGTTTTAATTTAAAAACCTTTGTCAATAATAAAAAAACCCTCGCCTAGTCTCCCCCTTTAGAGCTCCATTAAAATAGAAATTGAAAACACTTATTTTTTTTACAATTATAAATTAGCAACCTTTTATGAAGTCAAAATGCCCTTCAGTGACATACTGCCATGGTAGGTTTTCCATATTCATAATTCATAAATATTTACAACTATAAGTTAACAACCCTACATGAAGTAAAAAATGTTGCACTATGATGCATGGATATTTAGTATTCAATACCTTGAAGTCACAAATAGAATTAATTAAAAATTTCACACTATAGATCAACCACTCCAAAAGTGTCTACCAGATTTGAACTAAATGACCAGTTACCTAATAGATGGATCTGTCAACTAGATGTTAATCAAATGATCATTTATCTGTAAAAAATTTGTTGAAAACAATGGATTTAGGGACTCCTAAAGGTTAATTTTAGTTTTAAAATTTATTAATAATTAAAAAACTCTCTTTTACCTTAACTTTAACCTTTTAAAACCAAATGTTAGTCAAATAAACAAAAATATTATATGTAATTATAGGCTTTATTGCTCAACACAACTTTATCTACTTTACTTCAACTCCCAGAATCTTAGACTTTTGGGTGTTAAGAAATGATAGACAGATGTCTAGTGTGACTTCATATCTATCAATGCATTGGCTGACCTCCATGCTCAGTATTGAGTACACTTCTTCAAAGGTCAAAGAAACAGTGCCTCGGTAATACTCATCCACATAGCAAGTGTAGTTGCAACCATTTTTCATAATATTATATGTGGAGTTAGAAATAAGGCCATGTGACCATAGGAACTCCACCCTTGTGTTAAAATCTGTGAAGAAATGAAGCAGTGGGTTGCCAATCTGTAACCCCAAAAAAAAATATTAAATCAGATCATATCTTGATTTCATGCATCAGTAGAATAAAAGACAAAGACAATTTTCCTTTGTAGACTTACTATAAACCAACTAGTAGGGATTCTACGTATATAATTTTTTATGCATTAATGAAATGGACCATTCTATAGTGCCCCAACGCCGAATGAAGAACAACCAAGCCTTGTAATTTTCTAGAGCCAAACATGATTAATAGAATAAAAGATGTTAATAAACTCCGGGAAACCTATTACAGGTTACAACAAAATTTATGAAAAGAGTCAGGGGCTTACGCACTGTTCTCTTAAAGGATTTCTCTAGTGACTACATATATACTATGGATATACATGACCTATGTAAATGTAATATTCCTAACCTAGAAAATTCCTCAAACCCCAGCAAAAACACCAACCAAATATGTGCAAATGATATAATAACCCAGAAGTGATAAAATAACACTGGAACAGCATATAATAATGTAAACCGGAAATATAAGCAGATACACAAGAAATGCAACGGGAAATGCTAAGCCATTTTATTATACTGAGTACTAAAATGAGTACAAGAGGTGATTAGATAGATGACACCTCGACTTGCACAAGGCAAGTGAAGAAATACTCTCAGAATGACAAGAATGGCCTCTCTGCGTGGATGTTGCTACTGCTAGGAAAAAAATGATGCTTTGGGGCTGCTCCCCTCCTCAAAAAAGGATGAAACTTTGGATTCGGGCTCTACTCAATAAACCTAGAAAAACCCAGAAAGCTTTGCCGGAATGGCTGACCCCCGAAAAACACCCTCTTGGGTTCTGCGTAGTTCCTCAATGCCCTGTGTTGCCACTGTGTAGAATCCTCCAAAATACTGCTTGAAACACTGCCTGAAACCCTACCAAAAATTGTCGAATGAGACAAGAGCTCGACCCCTGCTCAATCTCCCAGCATAAATCCACCTGCAAAACTCCAATCTAGCACTACAGCCAAAAAGAACTGCGTCCCTCTCCAAGCACTGCGCAGTCCTCCAAAATGCCAATGAAACTGTTGCCGAAATGTTGATAAAACTATTGCTGAAATACCAATGGAAATACCTTGCCCGAGCAGGCACTCGAAGTCCCCTGAGGCTAAGGGTGAGATCTCCGAACGGAGACACTCAATGCACTAAACAATGCTATAGACCAGCTAAACATCCAGAGTGCTCAGAAGTCGAAATGACTAGCTCAAAATGCACATAATTGACTGATCCAAAATGATTCCGATCCTCTCTATTTTATAGCCTCTGCCTCTCACAATCCCTAGGCTCACCTCCTCCTGCGTGATTCCCCTCTTGCCATGTGTTCTTCCCTCCTGCGTATTCCCTCCATGTGTCTGCGTGGACACCATTTCTGTGTCCCCCTTTGGCCCCCTTGGCTCCTCCTTAAGTCACAATTTTGTGCTACTAGGAAGTGACTTTTTATTCTTAAAGTGAGTTATGTCCCCTGTCCTCACTTTTTTATTTATAAATAACTATGGAAGGCAAAAATTGGGCAAAATCGAATATCCCAATTAGCCATGGCTAATTAGGAATATTACAATCTCCCCCAACAAAATGTTGCTTGTCCTCAAGTAACTGAAGTGATCGATGCTGCAAGATCTTCTCACTCTCCCAAATGGCATCCTCATCTGGCAAATTCTTCCACCTCACCAAGAATTCCCAGACGTCTTGTTTCGCAACTACCTCTCCTTGGTATCAATGATAGCCTCCGGCTGCAATACCAAATGCCACTCGTCATCCATGGGTGGTAGCTCATCTGTCACTGTCACCTACTGCCCCAATGCCTTTTTCAGGCATGATACATGGAAAACGTTATGAATCATGTTCCCTTGGGGCAACTCCAACTCATATGCAACCTATCCAACCCTGCGTATCACCCTATACGGCCCATAAAAGCGAGGCTTAAGCTTCTCAGCCCCCTTCTGCTTTAGTGACGAGTGTCTATATGGTTGTAAATGTAGGTAGACCATGTCCCCTACCTCGAACTATCTCTCCACCCCACCCCTATTGGCATACAACTTCTGCTCGTTCTATGTTGTAGCCATGTTATCCTTGAGAGCTCGGAGAATATCCTGACTCTCTTGGATCCATATCTTGGCTCTGGGAGCCTCGCTATCACCAAACATCATGTCAGAAAAAGATAAAGGATGATACCCATATAAAGCATAGAATGGTGACATACCAATGGACATGTGATGTGAAGTATTGTAGAAGTACTCCCCTAGATGCAGCCACCTCAACCATGCTTGTTGCTCCCCACTGACATAGTATGCAAGTAGCCCTCTAGCCACTTCTTAACTATCTGTGTCTGCCCATCCGTCTGTGGGTGATAACTGGTACTCGGTGTCAACTCTATCCCCACCAACTGGAAAACCTCCTGCCAAAACCCGCCCATGAAACATCTGTCCCTATCACTGAAGATGGTCTTCAGAAGATCATGTAGCCTGAAGATCTCTCTAAAAAATAGCTCGGTCACCTGTGTTGTTGTATAGTGTGCGGATATGGCAATAAAGTGTACGTACTTTTTCAGTCAGTCAATGATGACAAAGATGCAATCCTTGCCCCTATACCATGGGCAACCCTGTGATGAAGTCCATCGAAATACTCTCCCATTTCCCCTCCGGAATGGGAAGAGGCTGCAATAATCCTGCGGGATGGCTCATCTCTCCCTTGTTCCTTTGGCAAACCTCGCACTCCCAGATGTGCCGGAGTACGTCCTCCTTGAGGCCCTCCCATGAGAACTTCTCCCTAATGGCCCTGTAGGTTTAGGTAAACCCCTGATGTCCTGCCAACTGTGAATCATGTGATACCTGGAGTATCTTCTTCTTGAGCTGAGACCCCTTATTCAAGAAGATTCAGTCCCTGTAATAGATGATCTTATCGACCACCTTGTACCAGTCATCTACTACCTACCCATCCAGAACCTCACATGCAAAATTGTCCTTGGAGTACTCTACTAAGAGTCGATCCCTCCAGTCTATATCCAAGCTCATAAGAGACAATGTGGCTGGTCTACGTGAAAGGGCATCTACTACCATTTTGTTCTTACCCTTGAAATACTCAATGTCAAAGTCATATGCTTGGATCTTGCTGATCCACTTCTGCTGCCTCTCATTGTAGCTACTTCTGCTCCAGAAAGAACTTGAGGCTGTTGTGATCAGTCCTCACCCTGAACCTCTTACCCACTTGATACTGCTAGTACTTAACCAATGCATGCATGATGGTCAGCATCTCCTTGTCGTATATAGAATACAACCTCTCATGCGGAAGGAGCTTCCGACTCTCAAAGGCTATAAGGTGACCTCCCTGCATCAACACTGTGTCGATCCCCTCTCCTGATGCATCACACTCCAAAACAAAAGGCTGCATAAAATCTAGCAACACAAACATTGCGACAGCTGCTCATAACCTCCTTGAGCCTGTCAAAGGCTCGCTGTACTGTATCTGACCAACTGAAATCCCCCTTCCTCATCAAATCTGTCAGGGATGTAGGAAGCTGTGAGAAACCTTTGATTAACTTCCAGTAGTAAGTACAAATGCCAATGAATCCTTGAAGTTCCGTCACATTTCTCGGCTCCGGCCATTCTCTGATGGCCTTGAACTTATCCCCATGGACTCTCACTCTATCCACTCCTATGATGTGTCCCAAATACAACATCTCTGTCAACCCAAACTCACACTTGGAGAGTTTGGCATAGAACTGCTACTCCTGTAAGATATGCAATATCATTTCAATGTGTCGGAGATGCTCCTCCCAAGTCCTGCTGTAGATGAGAATGTCATCAAAGAATACTAGCACAAACTTCCTCAGGTGACTACAGAAGATGTGATTCATGCAGGATTGAAATGTAGCAGGAGCGTTGGTTAGCCCAAAAAGCATCACCAAGAACTCAAATGCCCGTAGTGACACCTGAAGGTGGTCTTGGAAATGTACTGCTCCCTCACGCGAATCTGGTGGTACCCAGATCTCAAATTAATCTTTGAGAAGAATCGTGCTCCCATCAACTCGTCCATTAACTCATCGATCCTAGGTATGGGGTACGCGTTCTTCAGGGTCTTCTTGTTCATGGCCCTATAGTCAATGCACATCCTTAATGTATCGTCCTTCTTCTTCACCAACACCACAGAAGAAGCCAAAGGACTCAGGCTCGGTCAAATGTGCCCAAGACCTAGCAACTCCAGGATAGTCGGCTCAATCTCGTCCCAATAGGCCTTGGGGTGCCTATAGGGGGTGGTGATCACTGCTTGGATGCCCTGCTCACACTCGATAATGTGCTCAAATCCCTGATCCGGTCGCTATCCTGGTGGAATCTCTCCAAACACTATGGCATACTGATCAAGGATGGACTGGATCTTTGGATGTACTGTTTGCCCTATAGTCCCTCCCTTTGATGCACACAGCTCCACTGCCCACTCTATGTCTCCCTTCCGGAAGACTGCCTCCATCCGATGAGCCGACACAGTCTGAGGTGGATATGTGTGTTGTCCCTATATCTTCTCATGCCTCCCTTTCTTCTCGTGATCCCACTCCATCTCTAGGGTCTTCCAATCTGTCGTGACCTTCCCTAGAGTAATAAGCCACTAAACACCCAGTATCATGTTGGTGTCCGGAATATCGACCACGAAAAAGTGGTCAGTCAATGTGTAGGTGCCCATCATCACTGAAAGCTCTAGAACATAACGAGTACATGTCATGGTCTGATCTCCTGGGACCAACACTGAAAACCCATCGAAGCTCTTTGTCTGAATACCTCTCCGCTCAACCATCTATGCATCGATGAAGTTGTGGGCTGCCCCACTGTCAACCAAAACTGATACGCGCTGACCACATACTGTCCCTCATATGTGTAGCGTCAGATACTTGGAAACTCCTCGCAACGTTGCAAGGGCCCCTCTAGTGGGTGTAAAAGATGCACCACCTGTTGTTGGTGGTGGAGGTGGCAAAGATCCCTATATGGCATGGCTATCTCCCACCTCCAGATCCTCCTCGTCATCCTCTTCTCCACTGCTCTTGGAGAAGACCTCAATAAAATGTGCTTTGTCGACAGCACATCTATGTCCTGGTGCCCATAGCTCCTGATAGGTGAAGCACAACTGCTTCTTCTTCAGCTCCCTCCTAGCATCATCATCAAGCTGTACTCATCCTGGATTCCCCCTTGGAGGAGGAACCCTCACATCCTTCCCCTTAGACTGAAAAGGGTGTCTTTTGGGGTAAGGTGTCCGGGTCCTGGGTAAGACATCCTGTAAGTCACGGGTCGTGCTGATAGCATCCTCGAGTGTGGTTGGTCTAGTGGATCAGACTAGACACCGAAGTGGCTCTGCTAACCCCTCAACATACATATAGACCCTCCGTGTCGTGGATAGGTCTGGCACCATCACAGAGACCCTCAAGAAATCTGCAATGTAGGTCTCTGGGCTCCCTATATGTTTGAGCCTTGTCAACTCAACAAAATGCTGCTCTGATACCACTGTAATATTCCTAACCCAAATAATTCCTCAAACCCCAACAAAAACTCCAACCAAATATGTGCAAATGATATAATAACCCAGAAGTGATAAAATAACAGTGGAACAACATATAATAATGTAAACCAGAAATATAAGCAGATACACAAGAAATGCAACGAGAAATGCTAAGCCATTTTATTATACAGAGTAATAAAATGAGTACAAGAGGTGATTAGACAGATGGAACCTCGACTCACACACGAAAAGTGAAGAAATGCTCTCAGAATGACAAGAATGACCTCTTCGCGTGGATGTTGCTGCTGCTGCTAGGAAACAAATGATGATTTGGGACTACTCCCCTCCTTGGAAAAAGCTGAAACTCTAGATTCAGGCTCACTCAAGAAACCCAGAAAAACCCAAAAATATTTCCTAGAATGGTCGACCCTTGAAAAACACCCTCTTGGGGTTCTGCGCAGTTCCTCAATGCCCTGCACTGCCACTAAGTAGAATCCTCCAAAATACTGCCTGAAACACTACCTGAAACCCTGCCAAAAATTGTCCAATGAGACAAGAGCTGGACCACTGCTCAATCTCCCAGCATAAATCCACCTACAAAACCCCAATGTAGCACTACAACCAAAACGAACTGCGTCCCTCTCCAAGCACTACGCAGTCCTCCAAAATGTTGATGAAACTGTTGCTGAAATGCTGATAAAACTACTGGTGAAATACCAATGGAAATACCTTGCCCGAGTAGGCACTCAAAGTCCCCCAGGGCTAAGGGTGAGATCTTCGAACGTAGACACTCAATGCACTAAGCAGTGCTGCGGACCAGCTAAACAGCCAGCATGCTTAGAAGTCAAAATGACTAGCTCAAAATGCACATAATTGAATGATCCAAAATGAGGGGACTCCTCTCTATTTTATAGCCTCTGCCTCTCACCTTCCCTAGGCTCACCTCCTCCTGCGTGATTTCCCTCTTGCCATGTGTTCTTACCTCCTGCGCAGTCCCTCCATGTGTCTGCATGGGCCCCATTTCTGTGTCCCCCTTTGGTCCCCTTGGCTCCTCCTTAAGTCACAACGTTGTGCTACCAAGAAGTGACTTTTTATTCTTAAAGCGAGTTATGTCCCCCGTCCTCACTTTTTTATTTATAAATAACTATGGAAGGCAAAAATTGGGCAAAATCGAATATTCCAATTAGCCATGGCTAGTTAGGAATATTACAGTAAAATTACATGTTCCTTCTTTGTTCAATGTACATGTACCTCTTGAACATTGAACATGACTTTTAAATATGTATTAATAATTAGCATTTAAAACATTGAGACCAAAGGAGGGATTCAGTTGATGGATGTCGAATTCTCAGGATTAAAACTTGTGGACTTGTGTGCCTTAGAAAGCCACATATATTTATAGCACCATATGTAGTTTTTTTCTTGAATTATAGCTTATCTATCCAGTTGGAAGTTTGCATATGTGCTTTCAAGACCAGCAATGCTTTCAGTTTGACAAAAGACAGAGTCATATTTTAATCATCACTTAGCCCTAAACAAATTAAATCTCTTTCATCCATATTTTATCTGGTTGTCTATACCATTAAGCAACATGAAAATGCCAAAAAACTACAGAAGTTGCTAGTTCACCTAACCTCTATTGAGCCTAACAACCAAAGGATTCAAAATTGAGTCTGCCTCAGCTTCTACAAAGTAATAGAATAGAGCTCGACCACTCTTTTATCCACTGTGATAGACCAACATATTGCTTGAAGGTCATAGCCGGTTCTCCGGGTAGCCTATCTACAATATCACTTTTTGGAGCTGATAAGACTTTTGAGACTAAGAAGACCATAATGGCTAGCCATTGAAGACCATGCATCTTGAAGACACATTGTGATGCTCTACAGATCCAAACTTTGTATGTGAAGGAACACAAAACTATCCATCGTTGATCATAAACTGTCAAAATGGGTATAGAACCATGTCTGTATCTAAGAAGCTTGCACTTCTAGCTTTGTTGCAATATTCCACACACAGAGTTTTATACTAAAACCAATTGGCTCTCCAAGCTGGTTGGCAAGTAACGAATTACCACTCCATTAATAAAGGCTGAAAAGTGACGCAAGGCATGACACAAATAACTTTAACAACCTTTCTTTTCTTAATCACTGATTAGGAGGCAATGTTTTACACACCCCAAATTACCAAGTGTTGTGCTTTGAATTTAATACATACAAGTGATTTACAGAAGTTACTCAGCACAAGAAATAATTCTAAGGATGGCTATATAGAAAAACTAATCCCAAATAAGACACTTTGTATCAATATTGGCGTTCACATGTTTGAATTGGAATGTTTTCACCATGGATCAATTTGATTCTAGATATGCCAAGCTCCCAACTAAATTTGTCAATCATATGTTAACTGCATGGTCATTTACCTAAAATAATTGTTGAAAACAGTGCATTTATAGACTCATAGAGTTGGTTTTAATTTAAAAACCCATGTCAATAATTGAAAAAACCCCACCTAGCCTCCCCTTTACAGCTCCATTAAAATAGAAATTGAAAACACATAGTTTTTTTACAATTATAAATTAGTAGCGTTTTATGAAGTCAAAATGTCCTTTGGTGACGTACTGCCATGTTAGGTTTTCGATATCCATAATTCATAAATATTTACAATTATAAGTTAACAACCCTGCATGAAGTCAAAATTGTTGCACTATGATGCATGGATATGTAGTATTCAATACTTGGAAGTCACAAATAGAATGAATTAAAAATTTCACACTATAGATCAACCACTCCTCAAAAGTGTCTACCAGATTTGAACTAAATGACCATTTACCTAATAGACAGATCTGTCAACTAGATGTTAATCAAATGATCATTTATCTATAAAACAGTTGTTGAAAACAATGGGTTTAGGGATTCCTAAAGGTAAAATTTTAGTTTTAAAATTTATTAATAATTAAAAAAACTCGATTTACCTTACCCTTTAACCTTTGTAAACCAAATGTTAGTCAAATAAACAAAAAAATTATATATAATTACAAGCTTTATTGCTCAACAAAACTTTACCTACTTTACCTCAACTCCTAGCATCTTAAACTTCTTGGTGTCAAGAGATGATAGACAGATGTCTAGTGTGATGTCGTATCTATCAATGTATTGGCTGACCTCCATCCTCACTATTGAGTACACTTCTTCACAGGTCGAAGAAAGAGTGCCTCAGTAATACTCATCCACATAGCGAGTGGAGTTGTAGCTATTTTTCATAATATTATATGTGGAGTCAAGAAGTAAGACGATGTGACCACAGGAACTCAGAAGTTGCATTAAAATATGTGAATAAATCAAGCAGTGGGTTGCCAATTTGTAGTCCAACAAAAAAATATTAGATCAGATCATATCCTGACTTCATGCATTAGTGAAATAAAAGACAAAGACAATTTTCCATTGTAGACTTACTATAAACCAACTGGTAGGGATTATATGTATAGAATTTTATATGCATTAATGAAGTGGACCATTCTCGAATAATGCCCCAACACCGACTGAAGCACAACCAAGCCCTGTAATTTTCTAGAGCTGAACATTAGAAGTAGACTTACTGTTATACCCTTCATATTGAAGATCTTCTCCTCAACAATGAGTTCTTCCCACTGAGGACTATAGTGACTTGGTTAATAATTTCATGCAAGTCAGCTTGAAGATGAAGGGAATGATAGTAGATAAATGTTTTCATCTTTTCCTTCTATCTGTGTTAGTAAAAATATCAACTTAAATCATAAATTCACCTGCATGGCTCTCCCCTGTTAAATACAGATCCAGGAATGAACTTGGCGAGAGAAGACTTCTTTTTGGCTCTCTTACATTGATCAGTCCCTCAATCATGCACATCAGTAAACAGTTTCTACAAGTGCTGATCATTTGATGTTTTCCCACCAACAAATACTGCTATCATAACCTTATAATGCCCAAAATCTACATCAATTGTCAAAGCTGCCAATTGGGTTGTCCCCTTATCAACTCTCCCAGGCAAACTTTTGCAACACCTTGTCACATGATTACACACATAGTAATTGATAGGACCACTTCTCATTGCTTAAACTCTGAAAAGAATAGTAAATTACCAACAATGTCCTCCAAGAGGATAAAACCAGGTGGAATGGACAATTAAAATCCAATATTGAAGGGTGGACGAAGCCAAAAATAGGGAAATTCAACTTACCAAAGTAATAAAAAAGAGCTTAGTAGCATCAATAGTTTGACACTTGAATACTTGCCTCTAAACTCCAATCTCCATGGATCCGAGAGATGAAGTTAATGAAATCATAGAATTTGTGAGTTATACAACCATACCCAAGATCGGCAACAAGATTCAGGAGTTTCATGCAATAAAACTGAGAGAGCACTGGTCAAACAAAATTCATTGCAAAGAACGTTACAGAAACCCTCTCACATCAAGACGTCAGTGGGTCGAATTCGGGGACAGGTAACAAGAGTGGGTCAAATTCAAGTGTGAGTTATATAGCCATACCCAAGATCGGAAACAAGATTCAGGCCTTTCTTGGAATAAATCAAAGAAGAGCACTGGCAGGGTAGAATACATTGCCAAGAAAATTACAAAAACCCTGTTGAATCAAGACATCAGTGGGTCAAATCTAGGGATAGGTAACAAGAGGTGGTTGAATCCAAAGACAGGTAACAAGAACACAAATAGTTTGGGATACTGAGTTTCTTACATTCTTACCTAGAACATATTCCTCTTGCGGAGCAAGTGTGGTCGAGCCGAAGCACCTAGACGTAGTAGTGCTGAACAAGGGTTGGGCTGAGCAAGAAGTAGTTGTAAGGACTCTGGACACCACATATCTCCACAATGGTATGATATTGTCCACTTTGGGCCTAAGCGCTCATGGATTTGCTTTTGGACTTACCCCCAAAAGGCCTCATACCAATGGAGATATTTGTCCATCCTTATATACCCATGATCCTCCCCACTTCTAGTCAATGTGGGACTTTGGTCATATACCCAACAATCCTCCCCTCGAGCAAAGGACCATCGAGCCTCCCCTCAAACGATTATCCATCCGTCCACTCTCTACCAACGAGGATTCTTCGCTCCAATGCGTTGGAAGCACACGCCTTACATGGAGCACCCCCTGCCTCGAGAGCTTGCTCTATCCCAGGTCAACTCCTCTTCACCATGTTGGGACCAAGACACGTCCTTCAAGAATCTGGAGCACACCGACTGTCTAACTGAGCTCATCCACAAATCCCATCGTGATATTACCAGAGCCCACCACCTTTGTTCGACATTCCGAGGATTCATCCACTTGGCTAACTTCGGGGCATGGCTCTGATACCACTTGTAAGG
>APFE030257576.1:222755-232790 GCA_000404065.3 Pinus taeda
GAGAGTGCATCTGCCACCACATTTTGCTTCCCTTTTTTGTAAATGATTTCAAATTCATAACCCAACATCTTTGTGACCAACTTTTGTTGCTCTTCAGAGGATAATCTTTGTTCTAAAAAGTATTTAAGGCTATCATGATCCGTTTTTACCTTGAAGTGTCTTCCCATTAGGTAGGGTCACCATTTCTTAAGTGCATGGAGTATTGCCAACATTTCCTTCTCATAATAGCTTTGTGTAAAAACTTTCCCTTGATTGGACGACTTTCAAAAGCAATGGGTCTTTCATCTTGCATTAAAACAGCACCAATTCCATTTCCTGAAGCATCACATTCCACAATAAAGGTTTTTGTGAAGTCCGGTGTAGCTAAGACCGGTGCTTGGCACATTGCCTGTTTAAGATGTTCAAAGGCCTTTGTTGCTTCTAGAGTCCACGAAAATGCATCTTTCTTCAATAATGTTGTTAGAGGTGCTGCTATTCTCCCATAATTCTTAACAAACTTACGATAATACCCTGTCAACCCAAGAAATCCTCGCAGATGCCTTATGGATGTGGGAATTTTCCATTCCTTAATGGCTTTAATTTTGCTAGGGTCTACCTTAACTCCTTCATGAGATACAATATGACCCAGATATTCCCCTCTTGGACTCCAAAGAAGCATTTGGATCTTTTTGCATATAATTGTTTCTCCTCCAATAGTTGTAGCACCTTGTCAACATGTTCAACATGATCCTTCCAAGACTTGCTGTAGATTAGTATATCATCAAAAAATACTAACACAAATTTTCTAGGGAATGGTTTGAAAATTGAATTCATCAAACCTTGAAATGTTGAAGGTGCATTGGTAAGGCCAAAAGGCATGACCAAAAATTCATAATGACCCTCATGAGTTCTAAATGTTGTTTTCGGAATGTCTTCAATCTTCATTCTGATTTGATGATATCCTGAACGAAGATCCAACTTGGTGAAGTAAATTGATCCATGCAATTCATCCAGTAATTCATCAATGACAGGAATGGGAAACTTATCTTTAATAGTGAGCTTGTTGAGCTCCCTATAATCCAGACACACGCACCATGATCCATCCTTATTGTGCACCAATACTACTCGAGCAGAGAAACAAATTTGACTCGGTTGAATTATACCAGCCTCTAGCATTTCTGCAACCATACGTTCAATTTCACTCTTTTGGGCATAGGGATATCCGTATGACCTAATGTTTGGTGGAACACTTCCTGGAATCAGATGAATAGCATGATCATGATCATGCATAGGTTGGAGACCTTTGGGAGTCTCAAATACCTTGGAATGATTGTCGAGGACTTTTTGGAGATTTGGAGAAATAGATGATTTCTATGTGGAAACATCTAGCGAACATAATTGTACAATTACACCTCCTTGTTCCTTTTCTAGAAGCTTTTTCATACCATTAGACCTGACTATCTTTCTTGGTTTCCCTGTAATACCCCTTAATTCAACTTCCTTTTTTTCCACAAAAGATTTGATGAAAAGTTCTTGAAAATTAAAAGCTATTGTACCCAGGGGTTGTAGCCATTGGACTC
The DNA here is from genome assembly GCA_000404065.3 of Pinus taeda. Classification (NCBI taxonomy): domain Eukaryota; kingdom Viridiplantae; phylum Streptophyta; class Pinopsida; order Pinales; family Pinaceae; genus Pinus; species Pinus taeda. The sequence goes on from APFE030257576.1 coordinate 224,315, forward strand.
TTAGTACAACATCAGCACCTCCCATTGGAATGGAAAGCATTGGGCTATTCAATACATATTCTCCCATGGATAACTTGATATTATGGCACTTTCTAGAGAAATTTATTGTTCCTCCATTTGTAATCATCACTTGACACTCTGGTGCTGGATATAGGAAGCAATTCAATTCTTTGGCTACCTTACAATGAATAAAATTATGGGTGCTTCCTGAATCAATCAACACTATTACCTTTTTCTTCTTGATTTGTCCTTCTATCTTAATGGTTTGAGGAGTGGTAATTCCAGCCAAAGCGTTACAGGATATGGTCGGATTCATTTCTTCTTTATCTAGGCTTTGTTCTTGGAGTATATCCTCTTCTTTTGACCTTTCTTGCTCCTTTTCTTCTTCCTCTTCACAATCTATGTAGAATAATTTATTCTCTGCACACTTATGACCTTTAGTGTATTTGCTATCACAACTGGAACAAAGCCCTTTTGCTCTTTTTTCTCCCAATTATTGTAGTGTCAACCTTATAGGTTGTGGAAGACTAGGGACAAAAACACTTCCGTCTTTATAGTTGTGAGTGGTATGCTTCGTGGTTACCATAATTTTGCTTTCCATTTTTCTTGCTAACCTGAATGCCTTCTCTAATGAATCAGGTTCCCAAAGGCAAACATCATGTTGGATATTATCCTTTAAAGACCCTATGAACAAATCAATCCTATGCTCTTCTCGAATATCTTTTACCCTTATGTTCAATTTTTGGAACTCCTCAATGTGCTTCATTATCGAAACCTTTTGTTTGAGGCTTATCAATTGAATAAAAAAAGTGTTGCTTATTGTATCCTCATAATGTGCTATCAATTCTTCCGTAAAAATTGCCCCAGTGATAAATTCTTTATGAGAGCAAAACCATTGATATCATACAAAATGATTTGGTTCCAAATATAAAGTTGCAATACGTACCTTTTGTGTGTTTTGCACATTATTGAGATCGAAAAATTGCTCCCTCTGTAATATCCATCTTGCGGGATCCTTGCCATCAAACTTCCTCATATCAATTTTTGGAATATGGTGGGTCTTCAATCCCACAGTAGAGTCTATGATATCATGATTAACATTTCTTTTGTTTGCATCATGAGTTTCCTTTACTACCTTTTCACCATTAGTAAGTATTTCTTTTAGAAAATTTGTCAAATCTGTCTTCAAATCTGCCATGCTTGTCTTCAAATTTGCGTTCAAATCTATCTTCCAATTCTCCATCTTAGCTTCCATGTCATTCATATTAGCTTCCACGCCATTTATCTTAGCTTCTTTTAACTTTTGTGAGAGTGACATTTGCTGCACTAGTTCTTGTAATTTTGATATATCATGTAGCATTTCTTCCTCTTCTTCATGAGTCATGCTAGAGCTTTCAAGTTCCTTACTAGGTGTTTGCATTTTCTTTCCTCGAGGTATCAGTTACTGATAATAATGCTCTACTAGCCCTTTGAATTCCTTCAAAATAAATTTTCAAAGCAATCTTAAGCAAAAATTTAAAAGAATCTACACACCTTTTTTTTTACTTTGTAGGAGCTCAATATTTCCTCTGATGTATCTCGGTACTTTCAAAACATATAATTATGAAATTGTGACCTATGGTAGCCCTCTGTGTCCTCATTCCAATGCAACCAGTCAGATACAAATTGGATTCTCCAAGGATGAGTTATGTGAAATCTCCCATAGTGACATGATTATAGACTAGTTCAGTGGAGCGAACTTGTACGACATGCCACGAGTCACTGTTTCGACCTTTAGCTATAAAACATATATAGAAGAAGCTACATCATGTCCTCTTTCTACACCTTCTAATGAAATTTCAATCCAATTCTCAGAGAAAAAGTTATGACGATTTTCTCCAGGTCACATGTTAGGAATGTAATTCAGGAGTTTGAAAAAAGACCAACTTTCTTAGATCATATCTCCGCAAATATAGTGCAAAAAGATCTGAAATATGGAGCAATGATTTAGCGCGATGTCTTCTCAAATGGGTTTTTTTTCAACTTCTGAAACGTCACAGAAAAAAGCTATAGAAAAAATGCCATGATGACCTTTTTGGAGCAGCAAAACCCTATAATCCAAAGCTTTGATACCAAATGTTATGAAACCAGCTCAAGAAGAAGATAGAAAAGATAGACCAACGCCTTAAAATTCAGCCTCTTTGAGGGGGATACCTCCTGTTGGATACCTATACCAATAGGTTTCATATTTCATGATTGGCAAAATAAGTGCCAAATATGATACATTCTTTGCTGCCACAAAGGTTCCATATTTTCAAGAAAAAGAAGGTGTATATAGGCCTGCATATTCACAAAAGTTTATGGATGACCCAACAGTCTAATCTGGATCATGCCATGTTTTCAATTTATGTTGTAGAATAGAGAAAGAAATTTGTCCAAACTGTTTAATCTTGGCAGATGCATAGCCAGGTAGAGAAACTAAGGTGCCCAACTGTTTAATTCTGGGGCTTGGAAGAACAAGTAGTATTAGATAGGAAATGAAAGCAAAAAGCCAATGTAAAAGAAAAGGGCACACAAAGGGTTTGCAAGTCCAAGTGCACCCTCCAAGAAGGAATAAAAAATGTTAGGAGAACTAGTTGGGTAGGTAGATGGGGTTGCAGAAGTAATGTTTCTTTCAAAGACCAAAATTGCTAGCAATGCACAAGCAAAACAATATAGTGGAGCATGACTGACTTCCTTTTCCAGTTATATATTACTCATTACTAACACCCCTTCAGGAATTGTGTACATGAGAGAAACTTAAAGTTTTATGATGGTGCTTATGGCCTTTAAAAGCCACATTTCTTGTGCAAAAATCTTTTCATTTTGATCTACTCTTGATTCCAAGTTATTTTCAAAGAAAACATGGATATACTGGTCCTCATCCATATGTTCCCTCCACATTAATAGCTAACTCTACTATTTTAGCTCCCTATACTCCACTATCCCTACTATTATAACACCATGGTGTATAAACCCCACAATGTATAAATATCCCCTCCTTGGCACTATAGCCATAATCTTCACTCCCTGGGGATTGAATTAACACCTGGTTAAGGTCAAGAACCCATGTGTAACCTTTTCTCCATCTCAACCCATTTCCCTACTCAATCGCTCCATTTTTTCCTAAAAGAACCCTTGAAGAGCACCTTTTAATCCCCTAAAACCATCCAAGGGCGGAAACATTATGAAAATCTATTTATCCTGCCTTATCCCAAGGTCGGGAGCCAGTTTTTCTGTTTTTTGCTGTATAAATTCATCGGAACCCTTTTTCCTATAGTTCTGCCTTCATAAAATTTTGCACACAAATTTCACACAAACTCCGCAAGTCGCACCATTTTCTAATGTTGGCAGACCGAATTATTTTTTGCAAATGAAACTATAAAAAACCATTGAAAATCATTTGTCACATGGAGGGTCCCGCCGTCGCGCTTGCCGAAAAATATAATTGTTTAAGACCCGCCCACTGACTGCTACAGCCCGTGCAACTAGTCCTCTCGATGACCGTCCGACGGTGGCCTTCCCGGATCTACGGCTGGTAGCGATTTCGGGAAAACCCGACGTCCGACAGTTAACAAGAACAGAAGTTATCACCCGTGCAGCTCCGTCACCCGACAGCCGTCAGATCGCGCGCCCGCAGATCAACGGCTCACATCCATATCAGAAGACCCCCGACGTCCGACAGATACCTTCCGATATCTGTTAGACGCCTATGTCACGCGGGGACAGATGTCGCATCCAAATTCCATCAGAGCCCTCTCTGACAGATTCCTTGCCGTGCAGGAGGGGGCCCGATATGGTGACACCTGTCCTGCCCACGTCCCCCTCCTGTTGTCATGCACGTCATCACCACGTCTGCCCACCTCGTCCCTCATTCGCCCACCTGGCCGCCACCTCATCGCCCCCGTGGACCGGTCTTAGGCCGCCACGTCACCCGATGATGTCCTGCTGACGTCATCCAACCCGGTCCCCCATGCCGACGTCATCCAAAAAAGCACGCCAATAAAGTAAAAAGCCATATTTTTACGGTTTTTTCGCAATTTTGTCATTTTTCTGGGAAAAGCACCGCTCCGCTGTCTGCATGCATTCCACGATGACCATTCTACCAGCAAGCCTACGACCATTTGCAGGAGTCCAGAGTGCTAACCCAGCTGCTGCTTCATCCCAAGCCATTGTTTAAATAGGTATTTGACACTTCGTCCTCTCTCAAGATGGTTTTTTCATGATTTCTGGTAAAATCCACCGTAAACAGGCATTAGATTGAAATTTGACCAGTAAACCAGCTATATCCTACCTCTGTCAAACCGTTTAAGGTTGAATTGCTGTGGCAGAAACCTCCTTTAACCTCAATTACTGTCAAAACCCTGCCCTGTTCGCGCAATCGTGAACTCACTGCATTGTTCCCAAAATTGTCCAAGGAGGTCTGCCACACTGCATAAAGGCCTTCTCAGAAAGCTCAGCACCGTTATATTTGACTGTGCACCAACCCTGTTAGCTTCGGTCCCTCTCAATTCCACTGTTTCGGTTAGCAGACCCGGCATCTCAAGAAATACTTGAATCAGACATGGATACCCCTGCAGTCCTTAATGTTACTCCCTTGAATGCTCCTCAGAGAGAGCTAGACTGGCAAGATTTGGCAGACCTAGATTACCAAATCTCGGAAGACTGCCGATCCAGATGTACATTTCACCTTCACCTACTAAATGAACTCAGGGCTAGGCACAGAGATGGAACAGACATCCTAGGCATTTGGGAGTCCTCCCTCCCAACTTTTAAAATGCCCCAAGTCACACAGTTCCCTGACCTCATATACTTGTGTGCTAGTTGTTATGATCCAATACAGAGGGCTGTAATGAATCCCCAAGGCGAAGTTGTATTCTACACCACCCATTAGGCCATCAGGGATATGGTTCAATTCAAAGCCCAAAGGAAACTGGTTCCTTTATCCCTGCTGGACTTAATCAATCAAGGGACCAAGATACTCACAGAGGCAGAGATCCTGAAATTGAATCAACTGTTTATTAGCAAGTCGGATATAGTGCTGCATCCTCCCATCTTTGATGGATACCTAAATCAACTTGGACTGGACCTGGCCTATATGATAAGCTCACTACTAGGGTATAAATCAATGGAGTTTATAGAGGAAACTGTGCTAGTCATGATGACAATGTTCACCCCTGGTAAGGCCCCCATCTGCTATGACTATGCCACATATATCTCTGACAAGATACATGAGCAATTTCTGCACTTGTCCAGAGAGAGGGTGTTCAGATACACCTCATATATTTATCATCTTATTCTGTATCACCAACATGAGAAATTCTCTTTTGAAATCAAGAGAACTGATGCAGCAGGAAACCCAAGATCAATGGTATACTGGAGCTCAGTCTTCCATGTACGTGCATATTCACCCTATACATATTGTGAGTTCATAGATTTGTTCATTCATCCGGCCTTATCTTTGCTCATGACAGAACCTCCTCGAAGACTCTCTGATGAAATGCAAAGGATTCTGCAACTGTCCACTGCCTACAGCATAGGAGATTGGTATTTTTAGTAGCATCACACTATGATTAGGATATATGGGTGTGAGCTGCACCCATTCAGGCTACCCAGATTTGTGCCCATGAGGCTCTTTGCCCTGGAGTATTTCAGACAATTCGGCAATGCCGATCAGATCCATTTTGCAGGGAAAGGCAAGAAGGCACAACTCAAAGTTAAGAACCAGCTTGGTCATTTTGTTTTAAACAAAAGAGAAGGATGGAAGCAGGCAGATAGGATGTTGGAAGGCCTTGGCCTAACACTCAGTTTCCCCTGGAAGCCCTATGACCCCAATGACTTTATATCTTTGAGAACATTGAAATACAAACTCTCCAGCTATGAGCACGAGAGCAAGCTCCACATATCAAGACATGCCAACCAACCAAAGTGGAGGAAAAACACCTTAATAGAGCCTGTATCTCAAGAAGAGCTAGTTGAGAGGGCTAGAAGACATTTATTGAAAATGGCTGACTTGGAATGTCCTTCTCAGGTGCCTGCTCTACCAAAATCCTCACACAACAGCAACCCCAACAACAACAGCAACAAACTGATCAACAGGATCAAGAAAAACAGAAAGCAGAAGGCCAGGCAGCCACTCAAGAAAGGGCAACTAATATGGCGCCTCCTAGACAGGATTCTAGGGTAGACTCCTCTATCCTCCAAACCCCTCAGAGGGAGGACACCAGCAGAAAGAGAGAGAGGGAAACACCCCTCACAGAAGCATCAGACAAGAGGCAAAGGCTCAACCCTTTCTCAGAAGAGGAAATACAAAGCCTGGAGACTTCTGCCAGCTCCTTGCATCAGGAGCAGGATAAAGCAGCACTAGGGGAGGTCAGCTCCTCAGGACAACAGTAGAACACAGCTGCAGGCATTAAGGAGCAATTCAAAGAGGCCAAAAGGAGGAGTGAGCCAATAAAAATTCGGCTCTATAATCATTTACTAAATATGGCCCCTGCAAACCAACAAAGGCTAATGGCTGCCTTTGATGTGCAAGAAGGTAAAATGACTATGACCCATTTTGCCCCTACAGTGCAGCAACCTCAAACAGCTGCAGATTATATAAGGACAAATTTAGAAGTCCTTTCAAAAGACATCCACCCCATGGACCAAATCGAGCTCCACAAGCAGACGGGTGAGATGGTCTATGCCACTCTGGCAGATAAGACCTTGATAAATTACAGGCTGCAAAATAGTTTAAACAACACTGCAGCACAGCTTGAGTTGGAGAGGGCATCCTCTCAAGCTAAAGACAACAGAATCAAGGCATTGGAGGAAATAATCATAGAGTTTGGGCATGACCCCAATGACGTTAAGGCAATACAACAGGTCCTTAAACTGAGGGATGCAGATATAGCTGCAATTAAAAAGAAAATGAAGATCCCCCCAACTCTACATCCACAAACAGATGAAGCCGCCCAGCAGAGGCAAGAAAAGGATGCAACTGCATTATTAATGACATTATATAAAGAACTGATAGAAACACAAGAAAAGCTGCAAGACACTGAGACCACCTTAGAAGCAGCATTACAAAGGAGGGAGGCAGGGCAATCTTCCAAGCCACCCACAGGATCAATAGACCTTGAGGAGACCCCTCAAGATACTACCCCTCCAAAACAACAGGCACAACAGGATGTTCCAGGCACCACAGTACCAGCCACTACAACACCAACAACAGAACAGGCCGAGAGCCTGGACATGCAGAAACTAAGGCAAGAAATTTAGGTGCTAGAATCTCAGATGTCAGAACTCAGTCAAGCCAAGGACAGCTTAGCAAAGATAAATGAAAAATATGATAAGTCTAAGCAAAATGTGGCTGAGAGGGAGAGAGAAGTAAAAGCTCTGAAGAAAACAATTGCAGAGCTAGAAAAAGAGATCAATTTTGAGAAGGTTACAACAGAGCTCAAGCAAATAATTTGGACTGCCATTGGACAATCAATAACTAACCAGTGGGAGTACATTGATGCCATATATGAGCAAGTGGGACTCATTGGCAGGGCAAGAAAAGAACTACACAGAGCAAGAAACTCCCTAGGCAACATGGCAGACCTTGCCCCCAGGATGATTGAAGTTCTCAACTATAGGACAAGTTCCCAGCTGGTAAAAATGGGAATTGGTAATAGGACGGAAACCATTTCTCTGATCAAAAGAGCTACAACAATGAAAAATTTAATCCAAACCCTGGACAGGAGAATCCAGGATATGCAAGCAGACATAAACAAGTTTCAGAATAGGTTCTTGGCCCTGCAGGACAGAGGGCTCCCGAGCTTGCTAGAATCAGGGAAGTTACTCTCTCATGAAAAATATATCAAGAGGGTAAGCACTTTTGCAGCAATTCAGATTGCTGAGACACCAGGAACATCTTCAGCAGGCCCAGTAACAGGGCAGATTCTTTTTGAAAAATTAGATAATTTGTTTTTTATCAGGAATGAAGTGTCACATCTGTTTGATGAGCCCCCCCATTTCTACAAGTATACAGAGGCTGATGAGACCTTAGGGTCAATTTTGAAGCATCACCTTCCTCCTCCAGATACATGGCAAAATTTAATAAAGTTACTTTTGAACCAAAGTTGAGAGGTTAAATCTTTTCGGCAAAAGGTTTATATTACATATACAGGTAGGCAAAAGCCATAACAGCAAGTATGAAGATGCTGAGCCAACTCAGCACAAGCACTCGACCACAGCAACAGCATCAGCAGACACAGGTGGCAGGGCCAAGAAGACACAAAAAGTAACAGTGGCAGAGCACTTCATTCTACAGTTATGATAAAGCCGCACAACTGACTCCGCAATGCAAAAAGGTCAAAACATTATCCTGACAGGAGTTAAAGGCTTTTAAGACTCATTTATATTTGCAATTACTTCTCATCTACTCTCCATGTACGAGTGTAAGAGATATTTTCCTCTCAGATGACTCAAT
>APFE030257576.1:234023-269298 GCA_000404065.3 Pinus taeda
AATCACTAGTATTATAGGGACCCAACAAATGATGTAAACAACCAGAAGAGAAACATTTCTCTTTAAAATGAAGGATTTTATTTCTAGGAAACATCAATAATAAAAATAAATAAATAATTTTTATCAGTAGCCACAAGCATTTACAGCTGCAAAAATATGCAAGTTTTACTTTCCATCACATATCCATTGTTTCAATTCACAAAAAACAAAACATAGTATTTATATCAAATTACCATTTCTTACCAACTAGTCTTGAAAGTCATGGTCACTTTTATGCAAGTTTTCTAAGAATGTTTTGACAACCCATGCACACTCCATGGAAAACACCCTGTAATATATGTCTTGCAAATCCAACATAATCATATTAGTCACAACATTTTAAATAAAATGAAATACTTTTAACTATCAATCAATTATGTAATGTGAGGTGATATGTCAATCACAATACTTCTAAAAGTACTTAGAGAGCACCAACACTCTAATCATCAAAATGATAAATCACTGAACCAAGTACCCACTATCTTAGATTCCGGTAAAGACATCCACCCAATACTTCTAAAAGTACACAAAGAGAACCTAGCTCTCTGATAATCAAAATGATCAATAAATGCACCAAGTGCATACTATCCTAGCCCCTGCTAAGACATTCAAAATATTAGTAATACAATAAAAGCATTACACTGCCAATATTTACTTACCAAGCACTGGGCTTCTTTCTTTGTCAAGATGTACATAACATGTTTACATAATTATTTATAAAAATAATTTTTAACACAACACATAATCAATTAGTTAATTTATTCCACTATGAGAACATAATGGGTAAAATACTGCTCCTACCAACTAAGGGGAATTAGTTTCCACAATAAAATCAAGTCATTTTCACATGCAGATACTCCTCTGACATAGACCATACAAGGTCCATTACGGAATTCAACTCACCAACCAGCTCAAGAATTTTGATGAGCATACAGGGTCTAATACAAAATTCCTCTTGACAGCGTCTTGCCTATTCCTATCACAACTTCTCATCTATGAGGGATTTTGGGCCTCCTTCAACATGATCAAAATAAATAGAGTTTCCTCTAGCCTTTTCCCCTCTTCACCTTATTGTCAAAATATTTTCCCTTACTAATATCATTTATCTCTAGGGAGAGGAAATCTGGGCAGGCATGTTTCGTGAACCCCTTCTGGCGGGAAACTTCCATCAACCCAAGGCCTCCTAGACTTTCACAATTGTCTGGCATGTAAAATTCTCTTTTATAACTCTTTCCCACAGTAATTAACATAATGACCATATGCACATTATCATTAACAAAAGGAACATTTATGGACAACATACATTTATACTTAACCCTCAACATGGGTCCATAATATCTATATTGATAGGAAACATAACTGACATACATGTGGTATACATTTAGATTTTTCTAAGTAATAAAATCATACATATAATAACATTATACTTTCTCATTTATGGTTGTTATTAACATTGCAACGTTTTACATTCATAGTTTTTCTTGTTTCCATTAAGGTACCCATGCTTAATCCCATCAACAACGTTAGTGGTAAATAAGTATTCACTTTCAAAATAATTTTAGTTTCATACATAAAATATTTTCAGGTATAAAAGTATATGCAAACATTTATTAATGTGTAAATGGAAATAACCATGAAGGTAGTAAACCAACACTTCCAATTCTCACAGTGTATTGTTACCAACAACTGATACATGAAGTAACCACCATAATCAAGTGTCTACAACTTGCAATAAGATTAAAACAAATACAATTCATGGATATAAGTTTTAATAGTTAGTCGTTCAATGCTAATTAATCATCCCTCACAAAACTCAGTCAACAACTAATTATAATAGTCAAGTCTCACTGCTCGACTCATACTTTATTTTTAAATACTATTTCAATGTCCTTTTCAATACTCTATCATCCTCTTCAAAGAAATTCCCCACATTTTTAATTCATGAATTTATCCTTTATCATTAGTGCATTATAACTTTAGTCATGTTCATTAAATGTATCATTAATATTTTCATAGTTTCAAAGATAGGTAGTTTATTCTCACTTTCAGTAGGGAGTACTTAGGTTTTTCATAGGTGCAATGAAGATTTTATTGTCTTTTATGATCAATAGAATTCAAACATCATGAACATATTTTTTGAATAGACTTGATTATTTATTACTCTTCAATGCAGTTATAAACATACATCATGCATCTTAAGTAAAACATAGTCTACTACATATATCAATATGTAAATTGTTAGACTCGTACCTGAGTTGATTCCCACTGGTACCATACCTCAATTTATTTTCAGCTTAACAAATCCCAAAGGCGGAACTGTTGCAAACTTCAATTTTGATGCCACTTGTAACATCACCCAATAACCTCACATCAAAATGTATGGAGTTAGAAATTTATTACATAATTTACCCGTAGGTAACTATCCAAATTACTATTCCAAATCCCTAATTAACCATTAGATAAATCCTTCATCATTACATAGAGTAACTTTAGTAAGGGAATAGTAAATTACATAACCATTAATAACCACTATTGTAGGATATTGACATAGACATTCTCATGCAACCTTGCATCAATTCCATGATTTTTTAACTTAGTTAGTTAATCATAACACAACAAATAATCGATTAGTTAATTTATTCCACTATGAGAACATAATGGGTAAAATAATGCTCCTACCAACTAACGGGAACTAGTTTCCACAATAAAATCAAGTCATTTTCACATGCAGATACTTCTTTGACAGAGACCATACAAGGTCCATTATGGAATTCCACTCACAAACTAGCTCAAGAATTTTGATGACCATACAGGGTCTAATACAAAATTCCTCTTGATAGTGTCTTTCCTATTCCTATCACAACTTCTCATCTACGAGGGATTTTGGGCCTCCTTCAGCATGCTCCAAATCAACAGAGTTTCCTCTAGAATTTTCCCCTCTTCACCTTATTGGCAAAATATTTTCCCTTACCAATATCATTTATCTCTAGGGAAAGGAAATCTGGGCAGGCATGCTCCATCAACCCCTTCTGGCAGGAAACTTCCATCAACCCCAAGGCCTCCTGGACTTTCACAACTGTCTGGCATGTAAAATTCTCTTTTATAACTCTGTCCCACAGTAATTAACATAATGAACCATATGTGCATTATCATTAACAAAAGGAACATTTATGTACAACATACATTTATGCTTAACCCTCAACATGGGTCCATAATATCTATATTGATAGGAAACATAACTGACGTACATGTGGTATACCTTTAGATTTTTCTAAATAATATAATCATACATATAATAACATTATACTTTCTCATTTATGGTTGTTATTAACATTGCAACGTTTTACATTCATAGTTTTTCTTGTTTCCATTAAGGTACCCATGCTTAATCCCATCAAAAACGTTAGTGATAAATAAGTATTCACTTTCAAAATCATTTTAGTTTCATAAATAAAATGTTTCTAGGCATAAAAGCATATGCAAACATTCATTAATGTGTAAATGGAAACAACCATGAAGGTAGCAATCCAACACTTCCAATTCTCACAGTGAATTGTTACCAACAACTGATACATGAAGTAACCACCATAATCAAGTGTCTACAACTTGCAATAAGATTAAAAAAAATACAATTCATGGATATAAGTTTTAATAGTTAGTCGTTCAATGCTAATTAATCATCCCTCACAAAACTCAGTCAACAACTAATTATAATAGTCAAGTCTCACTGCTCGACTCATACTTTATTTTTAAATACTATTTCAATGTCCTTTTCAATACTCTATCATCCTCTTCAAAGAAATTCCCCACATTTTTAATTCATGAATTTATCCTTTATCATTAGTGCATTATAACTTTAGTCATGTTCATTAAATGTATCATTAATATTTTCATAGTTTCAAAGATAGGTAGTTTATTCTCACTTTTAGTAGTGAGTACTTAGGTTTTTCATAGGTGCAATGAAGATTTTATTGTCTTTTATGATCAACAGAATTCAAACATCATGAACATATTTTTTGAATAGACTTGATTATTTATTACTCTTCAATGCGGTTATAAACATACATCATGCATCTTAAGTAAAACATAGTCTACTACATATATCAATATGTAAATTGTTAGACTCATACCTGAGTTGATTCCCACTGGTACCATACCTCAATTTATTTTCAGCTTAACAAATCCCAAAGGCGCAACTGTTGCAAACTTCAATTTTGATGCCACTTGTAACATCACACAATAACCTCACATCAAAATGTATGGAGTTAGAAATTTATTACATAATTTACCCGTAGGTAACTATCCAAATTACTATTCCAAATCCCTAATTAACCATTAGATAAATCCTTCATCATTACATAGAGTAACTTTAGTAAGGGAATAGTAAATTACATAACCATTAATAACCACTATTGTAGGATATTGACATAGACATTCTCATGCAACCTTGCATCAATTCCATGATTCTTTTAACTTAGTTAGTTAATCATATTCTTAATAATATAAAAGTCACATGATGTAAAAATGGGATAATAGGAGACCACATCATTAGACATCAATATACCTTGGAAACCTCGTAGGGTTAAATCCAACAAACTTTTAATTTTATTATTAAATTCTTGTGAAGGTGTTCACCCCTCATACAATGGCTCTAAGGGAGTCCATCCCTTAACCAATGTCATAAAATATAACAAATAATATCAACTCAAAAACAAAATAACTTACTATAAGGTATTAGAATCATCATGACATCATCTACCCACAAACCCTTGAGCACTATGTCTTTAGGTCTTGCTTCTTGTCATCAGTAGATTATCGTGCAATCGAAATTCCTTCAATCTGCATAGACCACAAACTTATTGCCTACCATGAGGATAAATTATTCCATCTTAATATGTCACAACCCTTTCCTACAACTTTTATTTTCAAGAACCTATGATATCATGATTAAATAATGTATTGATCAAACACGTTCATAAATCTATACTATTGGTGCTTAACCATTTGTTCATGTACACTCATGAAATTGAAACAAAATATCGCGACATGCTTCCTTTAACAACGCTTCATATGCATTATTTAAAGGAAGCTAACACATTAATTATGATGTTCATGCATGCCAATTACATAAAATTGATCAAACAATCTAGCCATGCAACTATTACTTTCGGTGCCAGCAAATACATAAATAAAGATAACACAATGAATGTTGTTTCTATGCATGAAAATTCATATACATTCCAAAACAAGTCTTAACACAATAGAGCACGCAACACATGTTTCCTTTTCGAGGAAATTTCATATAATGGGCATGCAAAAACATGTTTTATTTTCCATAAAACTAATGCAATAAAACATAGAAATACATGTCTTCATTTCCAAAAATTGTACCAACATTAACCATATATATATTCCAAGGAAACCAACACATTACTATGGTTTTTGTGCATGTAATTAATTTTCTCTACCAAATAATATTTTCCAATGTAGGCTAACAAAACATTCTATCATTTCCCACATAAAAAGATATATTCTTTCCACAAGAAAGCTAATAAAAATCTTGCATGTATATACATGATCTTACTCCAAAATGAACTAACATAACAATTATGATAGCATAAAAGTAATTACATATATTTTTTCTAAAGTATAGCTCAAGAATTCCTATATCCATGTAAAGAACATATCTCTATAATAAAATGATTATTCTTTGTGTGTGCAAGATATTATCATAATAACCATTATTTAATATACACAACACATAGTCCTTTCTTTGGAATTCTACCATCATTAATTATTATTTTGAAGGAAAAAAATACATAATTCTTTTTCAAAAATAAGTTAATATAACATCATTTCTCTATCTTTCTACATGAACGTTTCTCATTATTTCCTCTTAATAAACTATCATAGATAACCATAATTTATGCATAAAACCGAGGTAATAATAACAACATTAACTTAACATTTTATGGACCTAAATAAAAAATTGACACAATTCATATGTTGAGGTAATATTTTCAAAATATTATCATTTTCAAGAATATTTACATAATAACCTTCTCTATCTACCCGTAAAAAATGTATTGTCTATATTGTAATGACTACCCTTTTTTACATGAAACATGTATGTTTTTCTAACAAAATGACCCTTGCTTCAATGCACATAATATTTTTAAGAAAGAAACATACGTTCTTGTTCTTGTGTGAACAAGATTTATATGCACGTTTCAAGAAATCAATATTTATTTCTCATCAATTCATGCACAAAACACCTATACATGCCTTTCTGCACTCAAATCCTTTCAGTGTTTAAATAAACAACATGGTTAATATATGCATACAGATTCATCAAGACCCGTCGAAGAAAATTTATCTAATTAACTTTTCTCTTTTCCAAGAATCTGATAATGTATGCGAAGAGATTTCACTCTGAAATATAATACAATGATGCATGCAATTGATATTTTTTTTGAATAATTATTATAGAAATTTATTTCAAGAATTCCAATATAATGGATATTATTATTGTGCACATATTCATATTAAGATTTTATAGGAATCATGCTAAGATCTCCAAGGAAATTAATAATCTAATTTTCTTTCATAAGTTCATCACAATTTTTCTTTAATGAAATAACTTATTTTCTCTCTTTTCATAACCAAAATTGACATACATCCTTTTAATGAAAATATCATGATTTATTTAATCCTTTTTTTGGAGGATTCACATGTGTTTTCCTGCCAAAAAAGCACCATCCTTAAGTTATCTTTTACCATGCAATTTTTCTTTTAGTAAAGTAATATGACTTCTTTATCATTTACCATTCAATTTTCTTTAAGAAAAGTAAGATGGTTTCTTTATTTTTTACATGGAAATTTCATATGCATTATTTATGAACAACATTATGAATTATTAAATTTTTTGTTTGTGGGATTAACGTGCATTCTCTTTTCAAGAGTAACAACATCCCTGCAGTATATTTTTTTAACAATAAAACATGGTTTCTTTGTTTTTAATATGTAAATTTCTAATGCATGTTCTTAGAAAAGTATTGCATACAAACAATGAAAAACCTTCCAATGAAATAACTACTTCATCGACACAAAAATCCCTGCACCTTTTAGGAGTCTCGAGCAATATTTCCAATTAATAAAATAACCTATAACTACTTACGCAAAAAACGTGCAATTTATTTCCAAAGAAAATCATGGTTTCTTATATTTTGTGCATAACAACCATAAAGACCCTTGTGCATACCTCGTGTTCAGGAATTCCTTTCATTGGAGCCATAAAATTCTTCACCAAAGTTTTGATGATCAATGCCTCACAACTTAATACGATGAAAACTCCAACTGATAAATATGAAAGTCATTTTTCTAGTTTACGAATGAATTTAAAAAATGTGAATGCCAACATAAATGCAGTTTATAGGGATATTATAATAACATGATTTAGAAAGTAATTTTTTAATAATAACATGATTCCAAAAGCTTAACAATTATTATTCTTTTATTACTTTGTTATGAATATTTATTTTTTGATATAATATTTGCTTTACTTATTTATCTTGAAATTAAATAAATATTCTATAGTTTCACTAATATTGTAACATACCCCTTTGACCTACCCGTAACAATAGATTATTAGGCTTCTAATTCTATAAATTTTTCTCTTTTTTACAGCTAAGATCTGACCATTGTTTTACATAATATCTTCATGGAAGTAACAAGTATTATTCCTGTTACTATACTCATTCCGAAATAGTTTACAAAATCTCATAATATCGCATCATTATTTTATGCTTTATTAGATCTATAATGGGAACCCTTAGATTCATATAAACAACTTATATATCAGAACCGACATTGAGTGTGAAGGAATAATCATGGCATCCAACCTATATAATCTTCTGAATAATCCATGACAACATTAATGCAGTATTATCTTACATTTACTATGATGTGATAGGTCTATTTGGGCACATCACTAATGACAATCATATCAATACAATTAGGGCTCATCAAACCCTAATTCAGTTGTTGCATGCCCTAGACAAGTCATGAAATTTAATGCTTTCATCCATGAAAGTTTCCTAGCTTGAAACATTATTGAAATGCCTCCTTGGGACAACAGCGTAGACCTGGTCAGGGGTAACTACACTGGAAAGTAGGCTGTCCCATTTGACCTACGCTGGGCGAGAATGAGCAAAATTCGCATAAGATCCTATGAATATTTCTTGATTCTAGAGCATTCTAGAAGGATTCCCAACTCTTATCTCATCCTACCAAGTCGACTTTGGGTAGGATATGGATCAATTATCCCTATATCCTCTCATCCCTTTCTCCATGGAAACAAACTCCAATTTTGGAAAACCACTCAATGCCCAATTTATGACAAAACAACTTGATTTCCCTATAAATTGACCACTCATCATAGTGATTAGGGACTAGAATTTGAGGATTGTAGATAAATATTTTTGGTTTGAGACTTGATTTCATTGCAAAGTAATGTTATGCTTCTAGATTGATGTGATGTTGGTGTGATGAGGGTTTGGACAAAGCTAGATGAGTGACATGGGCTCAAACCGCATTGGGTGTAACTCCTCCTTCTACAATCAATAAAGTTGGTTGTTCCTTTTCCCATGTTCTTGTTCATATCTATGACGCATATATGTTTCCATGTTATCAATTACATTTGTTTATGCTAGATAGATAACTATGCTAGAGAGTAGGTTGGCCCATTCAGGCCTACACTGCAGTGCACTTAGGTCAAATTTGACCTACTTTGGGTGAGAATGAGTGAAATTGGCATATGATTTTAGGAATATTTCTTAATTCTAGAGCAATATAGAAGGATGACTAGCTCTTATCTCATCTTATGAGGTAAACTTTGGATAGGCTATGGATCAATTATCCCTCTATCCTCTCATCCCTTTCTCCATGGCAACAAACTCCAATTTTGCAAAACCAATAAATGACCAATTTATGACAAAACCACTTGCATTTCGCTATAAATTGACCACTCATCATAGTGGTCAGGGGCTGGAATTTGAGGATTGTAGAGAAAGATTGTTGGTTTGAGACTTGAGTTCATTGTCAAGTAATGTTATGCTTCTAGATTGATGTGCTATTGGTGTGATGGGGGTTTGGACTAAGATGGATGAGTGACAAGGGATCGAACTGCATTGGGCGTAACTCCTCCTTCTACAAACAATAAAGTTGTTTGTTCCTTTTCCCATACTCTTGTTCATATCTTTGATGCATATGTGTTTCCATGTTGTTGATTACATTTGTTTATAGTAGATAGATCATATGGTTTGATCGTTGTCGTCTTCTGTTTCTGTTGACAAGTACCAATTCAGTGAATTCAGTTCGAGTTGGAGCGATGGGAGCAATTCAAAGGAGATCAAAGGAAGCGAAAGACTGCAAGTAAATTCCTTCATCTCATCTATCTATTGTAGGAAAATTTCAAACAACTTTATTTCTGTTGTTCTAAGTGTAACTACTCACTTAGGGAAGATGTACTTATCTGTAGGTATAAATTTCATATAACAAATTGGTGACCATACTAGGGAATGACTATCATTCCTAGTAGTTTATCCTCATCATATTACATCCTAGTAGACTTTACTTGACTTCATTAATCTCTTTTCTATCATTTTCAAGTGCTTTTGGTCAGAAAAGTGTGCTTAAATGTCTCTTGATTGGATTCTCTGGCACCAACGTATTGTTGGTCTTGACACAGTGTGCTACAGTGTAGCCTTAGATTAAAGAAATTCCATTGTAGTGCATTATCTCCTACTCAGGGCTGCGCTAATCTGTGTCATGCTAAAAGACCCATCTTTTTCTTGGTTTTTTCCAAATCTTCTTCTGATGTTGTCTGCTGAAAGATCAATGTTTTCTATGGCTCTAAACTCAATTTGCATTTCTTCTCCTAGCCCTACTTTGGCCTTGATTGCTTAGTGATTCTTAAGAGATTTCTTTATCATTATCAATTCATTGTCAAAGTTAGCTTACATTGATTAGCCTTCTCTTAAAAAGAATTGCCATAAAGTCTTCATTTCTTGGAAAAAGAAATTGTCGTAAAGTCCTTGTTTCTTATGAAAAGAGTTGATTGATCATTTGTGTATTTAGTTTCATTATGTTCATCTAAACATTAAAGGAATGAAAACAGAAACATGCATAATTCATTTAGAAGTTTGTGGGTGCTTATAGGAATAGAATAGGGAAAGTTGCATTAGATGTGCTCGATGCTCTTTGTTGAAAGATTCTGATTGCTCTAACCCTTTTAGTTATGTCTTTCATTGTTCAAATCAAATTAAAATAATGTTTCTCATCATAGTTTCATTCTAGGAGTTTCCAAAACATCACGTAGTGAGCTTGAAAGGAATACTTTTAAACAAGATCAACTAAAATTTATCTCAATTAACCTAATGGAGCATTGTAACTTAATGCATAACGTTTAGAAGTCTAGGCTAGAGATGTGTTCCTGTGTCATTAAACATAGTAGCTATTTCTAATGGTCTATGATATATTCCAAGTGGGATACCTTGTTCCACGTATGTAAGTATATCATAGCTCATCCATGTACTTTCAAGTATATACGTCGGTGTTATAGTACGAAAAGTATAAAGGAATGATCTCACTATGCAATTTCACATTAGGCAGTGCTATCATGGATTGGGACTCTACATACTTTTAGGTATATTTGACCAGACTAAATTAGGTTCCTATCTATCCATAGGTAACTGAGCCAACTACCTTGTATACGGTGATACACCAGAAACAAAATTTGGGGATATTTCCTACAATTATGTTAAGTCCTTGGTTTACTGAGGCAGTATATTGCAGGTCATAGTTAGTTGGTAATCCTTTTTCCTAGATTACCCTCTTTTTGTTTATTTCTTTTTGTAATAAAATCATGGAGGAAAATCAACCTTTACACCATCATTCGTGGAGGATAGTGAGTAAACCTCCTTTACTCCCTAAAGCTACACATACTTGGAAAAAGCGGTCTCATTTAACTGAGTCTAATACATCACAAACTTATGGATCTTCATCTTATTTACAAGAGTCAACTATACCGGTAAGTACTGTGATCCCAGTTACTCCTATAATTACTAGTTTATATGCTATTAAAGTGAAACCTTTATGATTACTTGAGGACACTAAAAGTGAACTTAGAGAACCCTAACTGAAGTTGTCCAACAAGAAGTTGATCCTCAACCCAAAGTTGTTCAACAAGAAATTAGATCTTAACTTGAATCTATTCAAGCGGAAGTTGATCCTGAACCTATCACAGTTCAACCAAAAGTTACTTCTGAACCAAAAGTTGTTCAATAAATTCATCCTCAACTCATTGTTCTTTCACTAGAACACTTGGATCTCAAAGTGGAACATTCAGGATATGTTCCCATACTGGAAGATGATCGATCGGTTTATCCTCATACATCTGTAATTATTGAGACTTCTGCTTTACCGCGGAGCCAAACACCAAAAAATCTATTACGAACCTCACAACGAAATCCTCCCACTTGGTTTGATTTCTAATGAAGAGGAATCCAAAGAAGAAACTTCAGCCAGAAACAACATCTCAAACAATATCATCTGTTACAGTTGCGACAACATATATTGTCGCTACTTCTTCGATGTTTACCACAACACCTTAGTCACATCTGTATGGTGTTTCGTCCATCCCATAAGGTTACCAATAATTATCTGGAACTCACCCGAGTGTTGCTTCTAGTGCATGGTCTTCACCCATGTCATCCACATGAATTTTACCTGGTTCTTAACTTACGGATATCGAACAGTTTGATCCATCAAGTCAATATCAAGCTGGTAGATTTGGTTACCATCTAATGTATCCACTTTACACTAGATTACCTCCATATGGAGAAAAATATGTCTGATATACTTATCCTCCATTTTTTAGGGGGAAATCATATGGCAATATACTATCATCTTTAGGTACAACTTATTCTATAATGATTTTTTGTCAATGGCAGCCTATAATGACCATTCAACCAAGCCTTGTGTATCCATCACAACCAATGCAATCTATTTCATCCATACTTACTATGCCTATCATAACGGCTTTCCCAGAGTCTCAAGTTGAGTTAATTGTATCTCAACCTTTGCAAGTTGGTCCTTCAACCTCTGACCCTCAAGTTTCAAGTTTACAGACTCAGTCTTCCTAGGCCATTTTACAACAACCATTTGTGTCTAGAATCCAACAACCTTAGGCCAATTTACCATTAACTCAGATGACTTAGACTTGTACTAGTCTAATTTATTCACAACTTGGTCAAAATTACATTGGTGGGAAACAATCGTTACATAAAAAACCATTTCGGCCACAATATCAACAACAACAATTCGAACAATACCAAACTTATCCTGGACTTGGTCAACAAGCCTATGCTAGGTTTGGTCAATGACAGGTTTACCCAGGTCCTGGTGAACAAGCTTATGCTGGGTTTGGACAACAACAAATTTATGCTCGTCCCCAACAACCACCTTATATTGGTTATGCTCAACAAGCCTACTGTTATCAAGGCTACCAGTAGCATATTACTTATGCTAGTATGCAAAGGCCTATTCCCGAGGAAATTCCACCTTACCCTGGTTATGCTCAACCTAACCTAAGCCAAAAATTTCCTTTTGCCGCAACACTCGAATTATCGGATTTAAATCAGTTTACCATTGATCCCATTATTTATGCACCTTGGTGGCCAATGATTCCACACAAATTTCCTTTTGATATTCCTAAGTTCAATGGAAACCCTGGAGAAGATCCATCCAATCATGTTATGACTTTTCATTTATGGTGTTCATTGAACTCGCTAAATAATGATTCAGTAAGACTACGTATTTGCTGCAAATTCATATATCGAATTACCACGAGCTTCATTTGATAACTTCCCATCCTTAGCCACTACATTTTTAACCCACTTCTAGTTACCCATCAGATATGAAAATGGAATGGAACTGTTGACCAAATTTAAAGAGACCAGAACTACTCACATTTATGATCATATTTGTAAGTGACATCATCATCGTCGAATAGTCAAAAATTTTGTTCCTAGTCAGCTTTTCACTGAGTGGTTTATCAAATCCTTGTTGCCATCTATCATTGAGCATGTGCCTAAAGGAGGAGTTGTTACTATAGTGCAAGTAATTTCTCTTGTCCAATACTTAGAATTGATTTACACCTAGTCTGGCATGCTCCATGATAAGATTCCAAATGCACCTAGACTAGCTTTTACTGTTCCACCACCTCCATATAGTAAGGACTCTCATGATGGTGACCGTGTGATAGGTTCTTCAAGAACTCAAACAAAAAGTAGAACATCTAGTGAAACACTTGTAATTTCAAGTCAAACTTTTAGTGCACCTGATAATACGCGTGCTTCCGAAATAAATGTCGTGTCATATGACAAAGGAAAAAATGAAAAGAAACCTAGAAGCAAGAAAAAGGGGAAAACCAAAAAGAAACGAAATCCTCCCCCTCAAGAGAAATCATGTGACTCCCCTTCTCCATCTAGGAAACCTCATTACCCATGTTTAATTTGTAATGATGAGAACTTCACGCAAGAGCGTCCTCACTGCTCTCTAGTCTCGGAACTTCTTAAGACTTCTAGTACATCTGTTGTGTTGACAAACCCTTTTCCAAACCCAAAGACTCATTTGATTGCTACAAATAATGCTTCCACTTCACAAGTGCTTATGATATCCACCACTAAGCCTAAGACTGATGTTTTGTTGACTACATGAAGTAAATATCATGCCAATCCATCATCATCACCGAATAACCAAGCTACTTATCAACCCTACATTTTGACTTTGACTTCGTCTGACTACATTCCACCACCCATTGCAATAGAGTTGACAATATAACTACCTAAGGGAGCTGTTCATAAATTTACATTCAACCCTTGAGCCCGAGAAATGAAATATTATAACATAGTAGAAGGTTTGTCTCAGTCACCTTCTGCTATGTCAATGTTTGAGGTTCTTCAAAAATTTCCCTCCCAAAACTAGGCTTTATTATCAGCAATTGGTGGAATTGATCCAACAATTTCCAATCTCGTGGTTTTTAAGCATGTGGGTTATACACCAAAATTACCAGCACAATTAGCATTCTTAATCCATGTAAAAGTTTTGAATAAACTCATTCACTGAACCATTATTGACGAAGGTGCGTCTACTTGTATCATGTCAATGAATTGTTGGAAAGCACTTGGCTCACTGCCTTTGTCATGATCTCCTACGATGTTAAAATATTTTGATGGTCGCACTTATACACCTTTTGGAATTTTAAGCAACCTATAGATAGAACTAGGGGGAAAAACTGTAACTATTGAAATTGAGGTTGTTGACAGACCCCTTGACTACAACATTTTACTAGGAAGACCATGGATTTACGTTGTGGCTAATGTGGTTTCGCCATACCTTTGTGTGATCACTTTCCCTTATAAAGGTGGAATGAAAATAATTTATCAACTCAACTTCTTCACCTCTACTTCACATGCAACTAGAAGTGTTATATTACTTCATAGACCCCCGTTATCTCTTCAAAACATTGGAGTAGGTCTCTTAAAAAATTCTTCCCTAATAGGCACTTTTTTGCTACCGTCACCATCACAAATGGCGGAAGTTGCAATAGTTGAGACATGTAACATGATATCTTCCATTTCATCTGACTCATGGAAAATTTCCAATAATTCCAAAGTTGATATGTTAAATTAAACGATGTTGCTAAACCACATTGAGCTCACATATCAATAAATCTTTTTGGCTTGCACGACAAATCCTAATCTATGATCACCAGCTATATGGGTTGACCGTTTATTAGAATATGGTACTTTGTCTGATCCTTTTTCACGTACATTTTCTATTGATGAAGGAATCATCCAATCAATGATGAGAAAAGAAGAGCCATGGGCAGATTATCATCATCGATCCCATCCTCCAGATCACATAGAAGATATTTCAAATGATCTAAATCACCCTTCAATCATTTATTTCCTTTGAACTTTGTATTTATAGAAACAATTGATTTCGAATGAAACTTATCGAATATTGAAGAAACCATTTCTATCGATATTTAGACCAAACTTAGAGTTGTAGAAAACATCCATGTTGGCAAATCTTGTTCTCCATCGGAACTTGAAACTTAACGTGCTCTTTTTCGTGAATTCCGTGATATATTTTCTTGGTCATATGAGGAAATGTCAAGTATTGATTCTAGTACAGTTGAACATGAGATTAAAATGTATCACAATGTCAAATCGGTATGATAGTTCCTCCATCTTATTCATTTGAAGAAGGTTGCTGCCATTAAAGTTGAAATTGAAAAAATTTTGCATGTTGGTTTCATATACCCCGTTCCTCTTACCGATTGGGTTTCCAATCTTGTTCCTCTCATGAAGAAACAAGGAACAATAAGAGTGTGTGATGATTCTAGGGATGTTAATCATGGTTGTCCAAAAGACAACTATCCCACTCCCTTTATCGACCAGATAATTGATGATTGTGCCGGATGTGAAATATTTTCATTTATGGATGGATTTTCCATCTATAATTAGATCAATATCTGCCCACAAGGCCAATATAAAACAACCTTTATTTTTCCCTAGGGCACATTCGCATATAGGAAACTCCCTTTTCATTTGAAGAACGTTGGGGCAAATTTTTAGAGGAAAATGAATTATGCCTTCCACGATATCAAACACATTGTTCAACCCTATCTAGATGATTTACCTACTCATTCACGGAAACGGTTTAATCACTTGCAACATTTGAGAGCCATATTCTTATAGTGCTGACACTACAAAATTCGACTTAATCAACATAAATCTGTGTTTTGTGCTAGTTCTGGTCATTTGCTTTGTTGCGTAGTGTCCAAAGAAGAAATTCGACTCGACCCCTTTAAGGTTAAGGAAATTCTTGATCTGCCTCCACCTTCTAATTTACTTTAGTTACAGAGAGTGAGGCTAACTTTCTAAGGAGATTCATTTCCAACTGTGATGAAATGGTTAAAGGATTTAATCATCTTTTTAAAAAGGGAAATCCCTTCCATTGGGACCACGTTGTGCAAGCTTCCTTTGATTCTCTCAAAGAAACCTTGATCCGAGCATCATTCGTGTATGCCCCTAATTATCAAAACGACTATTTCCTGTATCTCACCACTATAGATACAACCATTGCTATGGTTTCAATCCAATAAGTAGATGGGATTGAACATCCAATTGATTATTTGAGTCATAATTTCAATGATATAGAAGTTAAGTACTCTTACATTGAAAACCTAGCTTTGGCTACCATTCAAGATGTACAGAGATTTCACCATTATATCGTGCTCCAAAATACCACTGTCATTTTGGATTGCAACCCTATGACACATATCTTGTCACGTCAATTACTAGGGGGAAATATTCAAAATGGATCATCAATTTGTAAGAATTTGATTTGGAATTCGTCCAATCCAAGTCAAAGAAATGTCTTGTTTTTGCCGAGCTTCTTTGCGACCTTCCCTCAATTTCCATCAACTTAAAAATGGAACCATCAATTCCAAATGAGTCTTTGTTTCTGATCTCATCATTTGACCCTTAGTATGGAGATATACTAATCCATCCCCAAACCCAAACTTTCTGGCATGATACCTCTCACTTGCAACATTGGCGTATTTGATATCAAGCCAAAAGATTATCTGATCCTTAGCAACACCCTTTACTATCGCGGTATTGATACGATTTTATGAAGGTGCCTCACACATGAGGAAGCCAAAAAAGTTCTGAATTATTTCCATTTTGGTGCTTGTGGTGGAAATTTATCTAGTTATGCTACCGAATAGAAGATTATCCATGCTGGTTACTTTTGGCCAACCATATTTAACGCTTGCATTACTACTATCAGAAGTTGTAATGCATGCCTGATTTCTTACTGTAAAACTCAATTACCACCTGGACCACTGCATCCTATCAATGTTGTTGGACCATTTACAAAATGGGGCATTGACTTCATGACATGTAACCCTCCATTCGCTGGGGAGGATGGGTATATTATTATCACCATTAACTATTTTACGAAATGGATCGAGGCGATGCCTACATTAAACAACAGTGGTGAGAGAGATGCACTTTTTTCTTCAGGCATGTGGTTGCACAATTTGGTGTACCATAAGCTAGAGTTATAGATCATGGTTTGCATTTTAACAACCACATGATGACTGAATTAACTACTAGGTTAGGACTTTCACATGATAGTTCTACTCCTTATTATCCATAAGAAAATGGACAAGTTGAAGCCATGAACAAAATCCTTAAGCGAATGCTTCAATAAATGATAGGAGTTCACAAACGAAACTAGACTTTGATCCTGTACTGAACTTTGTTGGCTTACCAAACCTCGGTAAGAAGCACAATTGGATTCACAAATTTCCAATTGGTGTATGGTCTGGAGGCAATCTTACCAATACAATGCGAAATTTCATCACTAAAACTTCCAATTGACTTGTTACCTGAAACTTCTAATGAGGAAGCACATTTCTAAGAACTCACCCATGTATATGAAACACATCGTGAAGCTGCATTGGCGAACAAAGAACATAAGAAATAAATTAAGGCACAATATGATCACAATGTCAAGCCTCCTGTATTCTCAGAAGGATAATTGGTCTTGCTTTATGATCAGGAAGATGATAAATTAGGAGGAGGGAAATTTGAACCACTATGGATCAGGCCCTATATTCTCAAGCATGTTTTGCAAAAGGCACTTACAACTTGGCTGATTATGATGGAATTCCATTGTCACAACCTCGAAATGGTTTATATCTTAAACATTACTATGCTTGATATTGAGTAGTAAAAAACATTGTATATATGCTTTGATTGTGTGTGTGTGTCACAGTGTGACTTTTAGAGTTTTTATGTGGTTAGTAATCCACTCTGTATTTGTTGCATATGTCAGAATCTTTAGAACCATTTGTTGGTTATGCCAATGGTGCTAGTCATAGTACGTATAACCTGTCTTCTGTAGCATGGGCCATATTCACTCCAATTGGCGAGTTAGTGAGTTTTCAAGGGATTTGTATCAGTCGTTCTACAAACAATATCACTGATTATAGTTCATTGATCGAACTCCTCTCTGATGCCATTTTGCTTGGCATTCGTCGAATCATCGTTAGGCTAGACTCACAACTTGTCCAACTACAACTTACAAATGTTTATACCATCTGAAATCCAACTATTTATCATATGTTCCTTAGAGTTTGTCTCTTCGAAAGTCATTTTGATTACATTCAATATCAACACATTTCTAGGAACTTTTCACTGATTCTTTAGCATACTATGTGTTAAATAGACATTTATGACACATGTAAAAAGGTAAATTTTCAATTCACATCACCAGTTCAATAGGATTACACATAACCATATAAAAACATTGAAAGTAAAGTAGATATATGTTTAAATATTTTACAAAAATTTGTTTCCAAGACATGTTAATCATTTTTCCTCAAAACTCAAAATGTATACAGTAAATTATCATAAGTAGATCTAATGATGCTCATGGTAACAGGTCACTACCTAAGCTATCATGCACAATAGCCCCATCCAATTGCTAGGTACACCAATAGTATGGCACTATAGTCTCATTGGTAACTCGTCAATCTGGATATCCGGTATATCAAGCGTTAACCCATCTATATGATCCTGCAACTCTGCCAGTGTCTCAGTTAGATCCAAATCCTGGAGAATTGCTCTTCCGGCATTTCTCTGCACTAGTTCACCTCCCTCTTGTTGATGACTCATTAGTGGAATAGTGCCAACATCTGTATGCATGAGAACATTTTAGTTTAGTCTTGGAAACATCAAAAAGGAAAAAAACATGTAAAAGAATAAAAAATCAAAACACATTGTCAAAACAGTTACCTATAGCACCCCATGGAGCACCCAATAGTAGTCTCAAATCTATATCTCCACGAAAATCCATCCCTGCATATGGATGCTCCTCGATGATAATGTGTTGTCAATGGAGCCAACTAAAGAATTCAGTAGGAAATGAGATTGATGACTTACCAACATGTCCAGCCATCAACTCAACCCATCTCTACACTCATGGATCTTTGGGACTAGTTAAACTCAGTGACATATGCTGAGGTTGCATCAATGGAATTCTCTCCAAACAAAAGCAATCAAGATCAAACCGTAGCCAAAAATTTTCGTCTTTCCACTCTTTACTTTGGTCAGGTGCTCTTTCATCGAGGAGAGTAATTCCTTAGACCAGTTGAATATACTTGGATCAGTACACACAAGTGCATATTGCATGTATGATCTATTCGTCAGATGAAGTGTCGCACTACCCACCAACTTTGCGATAGTAAAGATGATTGTTTGCAAGCACAAATCATGAAAATCCCTGATATTTATCTTCCCATGTTTTCTCAGTTGTGTTCCTAGCTAACATAATTTTTGAATGTAGTCCCTCACTGATTCACCCCCATAGGCAGAACCTGAAAGAGAAATGGTGGCCCCACATCTCGAAAATCCTATGAGAAAGTAAATGTCATCAATCAATATTGGGACCAATTTGTCCCCTATGTGAAAAGGTTGTTTTGTTGGATCCCATGAATGAACCAAGAACTACAATAGATCCCCTTGAGCATGCACTACTAATCTCAAATCTAGATTTCCACAGAAATTCATCCCTGCATATGGATTCTCCTCGATGACGATGTGTTGTCGACAGAGCCAACTGAATAATGTAGTAGCAAATGATATTTATGACTAACCAACATGTATAGCCATCAACTCGACCCATCTTTGCATTTGTGGATCCCTGGGACGAGTTAAACTCAGTGACATATGCTGAGGTTGCATCAATGGAATTCTCTCCAAAGAAAAGCAATCAAGATCGAACCATAGCCAAAAAAAAATTCCTTGCCACTCTTTACTTTGGTCAGATACTCTTTCATCAAAGAGAGTATTTCCTCACATTATTTCTATATACTTGGATCAAGACACTCAAGTGTATACTGCATGTATGATCTATTCACTAGATGAAGTGTCACACTACCCGCCAACCTTGTGATAGTAAAGAAGATTGTTTGCAAGCACAAATCATGAACATACCTGATGTTTATCTTCCCATGTTTGCTAGGTTGTGTACCTGGATGATAGAGTTGGTGAATGTAGTCCCTCACTGATTCACCACCATGGGCAGAACCTGAAAGAGAAATAAGGGCCCCACATCTCAACAATTCTATGAGAAAGTAAATGTCATCGATCAATATTGGGACCAATTTGTCCCTTATGTGAAAAGGTTGTTTTGTTGGATCCAATGAATGAACCAAGAACTGCAATAGTTCTAACTGTTGCCTCATCCTAGAAAATCTAAAATATTTGAGTAACCCACAATCTCTGAGGGCCTCAACAGTACCAGGATGATTTAGGGCAACCATATCCTATTCTTCATGTTCTATTTCACACCATGTAATAGGCATTCTGGTCCGATCAAAGTTTGAAATCACACGATAGGCTTAGTTAGGATATATTTCATGTGAAAAACTGAAGATATTTTGGGTAAAAATAATGAAAAAATTTCTAAACTACACCCAGAGCAGCCACGGTCTTGAGACAGTGTGCTATAGAGTAGGTACCCTTCTTCTTGACTGCACTATAGTGCAGTTTTTGATGTATTGGGTTGCGTTGATCCTAGGGCAAGGTATATTTTCCCTAGGGACCCAAAAACCCTAAAAAAATTGCCTGAAACTGAAAAAAGAATGACCTTAAATGAAATAGAAGATGTAGATCTCCTACCTAGTCATGATGGCATGAAGCATGATCCACAAAATCTCCCCTAATCCACTGATGAAGTTTGAGGTAAAAACTGGGTAAGAGCACAAAACTAAATGGTAAATATCAAATGGTGAAAATGATTTGGTAAATTCTTGTTTTTTGGTTATTTCATGTTCATTAAATGAATAAAGTATAAATTTTACCTACTTTTACCAATGAAATAGGTATGTTTAATCTGTTTGGTGGTGAATTTGATATGCATGATCATTAATTGTACTTTTGACTACAGAGCATACTTTTTTCTCTTTTTCAAGCTCTGTTAAACATCAAAAAAGGAACCCCCCTGGAGTCCTCTTTAAGCTCTTTTCAAACCCTCAAAATATGAAAATACAATCAAGTGCTTGTCCTTTTCATCTTGTAAATGGATTGGAATGACATCTACTTAGTATAATTTTAACCCTTTCCTTAACTGAGATAGATTGCTTAGGGAAAAGGAATACATTGATCAAACATGGTCAATAGGTTCTGTCTTGTATTATTTTATGCTTTCTCAGACTTGAGAGACAAATTATGAAAAATGTCTTATGGAGTATTCTTTTTGTACCTTTCCAAACTCTATAAACATGAAAAGGACCAAGTTCTCATTGTCAAACTCATTAAAACATCAAATAGCGACAACCTTGTCCATGATGACAAGACCAATTTTCACCTTCACTAGACTCATTAAAACATCACATAGTGATGGATTCACTCGAAGGGTGGAATTATACTACAAGCATATGTTATCCTCCTCAATCTTATTAAAAAATAAAGAGGCATTGGTGAGCAGTGACTGGGGAAAATGGGAAAAGGGATAAATCACTTTATGGTAGTAAGTCTCTATTGAACATGAAACTTTCACTTCATCTCTGTCACTATTTGGATTGGCTTATCTGCTTGATGTTTATCATACCTATGGTCCATCACAACATCCATCACTTCGTTTTTGAGTCAACGCTACCAATTCATTCAATGTCACCGACATGTTCAAGAGGAGTCACTCGGTAAACATCATCCTTTACAATACCCATAAACCTTCATTTTCATGACCACCATTCCTGAACATTGTGTCATTAGTCATATTGTTTCTTCAAAATAATTACTATTGTTTCATGTCATCGCTGGGGGATACATTAATGCCCTCCTGCAATGAACCGCTTCTTGTCAACATCAACACATTATCCAAGAAGTTGACTTAGAAACACCCTTCCAGTACCTTGAGGCTTACATACATCTATGGCAAGTTTCTTGCTTCCAGCGACAGGTTGACATCACTGGCCCTCCATCGAAAGACCTTGTATGGTGTTCAACCTTGAAACATCTATTCAAACCATGTAAAATGTACTATAGTACCTTAAGAATCATTATCGTTACCGATGATTTGTATCGTGTCTATCAATAGCTTACAACATTGGCTAGTAATCAGGCGTTGTCTTCCCATGTTCAACTTTAGATCACATTTTCAGATGGTTAGACTCATACTTGAATGAATGATTGGATGAGACAGAGGACCTCAGATCTAGTTTCATCCATTCCAGCTGCAAATTTAGGAGAGTACCTAATCATTTGTACAATGGACTTACATAGATGTTCATCCTATCATGGGTCTATATCTGTAGATAACTATCTGATTTATTTACACCTAATGAAAATTTGATATGCTAAGTATGGGTTTTCCTTCCCTCAACAAATCATGAAAAATTCAAATATATCATGATATTATGTATTGTAATTGATGTAGGTCACCATCCGCTTCAGATCCTCCTCATCACATCATAAAGCATATCACTCGACATTATCATTTTTGACTTCATGCTTTAGGGGGAAACTGTTACACTTCTATTTGGGCACATCACTCCTGACAATCAGATCAGTACAATTAGGGCTCATCAAACCCTAATTTAGTTGCTACATTCCCTAGACAAGTCATCAAATTCAATCCTCTCATCCATGAAAGTTTCCTAGCTTGAAACCCTACTGGAATGCCTCCTTGGGACACCAGCGCATCCTTGGTCAGGGGTAACTGTGTTGTAGAGTAGTTTGGCCCATTTAGTCCTACACTGTAGTTCACTTAGGTGCACTTTGACCCGCGCTAGGCAAGAATGAGAAAAATTCACATAGGATTATGGGAATATTCCTTGATTCTAGAGAATTCTATAAGGATTCCCAGCTCTTATCTCATCTTATGAGGTCAACTTTGGATAGGCTATGGATCAATTATCTAGTTATCCTCGCATCCCTTTCTCCATGGAAACTATCTCCAATTTTGGAAAACCATTCAATGCCTAATTTATGACAAAACCACTTACATTTACGTATAAATTGACCACTCATGTTAGTGATCAGGGGATGGAATTTGAAGATTGTAGAGAAATACAGTTGGTTTTAGACCTGAGTTCGTTGTCAAGTAATGTTACGCTGCTATATTGATGTGTTGTTGGTGTGATGAGGGTTTGGACTAAGCTGAATGAGTGAGATAGGATCAAACCACATTGGGTGTAACTCCTCCTTCTACAATAAATAAATTTGTTTGTTCCTTTTCCCATATTCTTGTTCATATCGATGATACATATATGTTTCAATGTTTTTGATTCCAAATGTTTATAGTAAATAGATCATATGCTTTGATCATTGTTGTCTTCTCTTTTTGTTGATAGGTACCAATTGAGTGAATTCAGTTCGAGCGGGAACGATGGGAACAATTCAAAGGAGATCAAAGGAAGCGAAAGATCACAAGTAATTTCATTCATCTCATCTATCTATTGTAGGAAAAGGTCAATCAACTTTCTTTCTATTATTCTAAGTGTAACTACCCGCTTAGTGAAGATGTACTTATTTGTAGGTATAAATTCCATATAACATATGGCCAGCATTGGTGATGCATCATTAATATAATTAAACATAATCAAAGTGTTCGGACCAACCCTTGGTTCAACATGCATAACTAACTAATTAAACTGGCCTTATCGGAATCAATTCGTCTACTTGTGCAATTAGAAGCATGATCCCCTAAGTGTACCACATGCACCAGAGTTACCACTTGATGTTAGATGCAACAACTATCTTAACAATATTATATGACCATTTCAGAATAATGACTTCAAGGAGACATTATAGAAATCATTAACATGAAAACACTATAGTTACCATTTTCCAACTCCTTAAGCATGGTTAAAGGAATACTCACTTGCACATCAAGCCCACAATAGATGCAATCATTTGATAAGAAAACATTCACATAGGAAATCTATTTATGGATAGTTGTCACATGCAAATTATACCATGAATGGGTCCTAGAATTGTTACCCACTGAACATGGTTCTATCGCTAACTTCACACTGGAATGCAACATGCATAAGAAATCCGTCATTCCCATAGTAGAGATAAATTCAACCACCATTAAATCTAAGCTAAATGATTTTAATTTCATAGCATTTAAGGCTAAACATAAAATACATACCATGCAAGTGAATCTCATCACGATAGAGGGAAACATCATTAAATTTATTAATACATAAGCATATACTATTGATCAAACATTCTCATGGTGAAGAAAGTTAAGAACTCTTGTCATAAACAACTAGAACTATAATAGAGAGAGAGAGATAGAGTAAGAGTCATCATACACACATTCCATGCATGTGACACCAACTAAACCATCACTTGGAGGGAGGAGCACCACCGCCCAACCATGAATCACCGTTGATTCCCCCCGAGCTGAAGTTCTTGCCAAGGAGAAAATGTCCTCATTTGATCGATCTACTAGGTGCTTAATACCCTCTTTCATGATTTAGTTTCCATTAGCAACGTCCAAATTATATGGACTTTTCCATTTGCCTAGGTATTTTTCGGGAAAGCTCATCTTTATCTCCCACGAGGCTTTTCCTCATAAAATCTTGCCTTTATCTGCCATCCATCCGATGGATCTCCAATCCATCCAAGCTTAACTAGAATGACATCCAAAAGCTTTATCATGAAAGATTCATCTCTATCCCATTCGTCATGGGATTTGGAAATAATCTCCTCTCTCTTGGTGCTCGACTCTCCAAGAGATTTATTTTATTAATTTATTTAATAACAAATTTGATTTTCATATTACATATCACCTAGCTTTCCTCAGCTCATGTTTAGAATAGTTTAACCCACAAAGGAGGGTACCACACCTAGCTTTCCTATGCTTAGGTTTAGAATCATTTAACACACAAGGGAGGATATCACATCTGGATTTGACTCAGCTTAGGTTTACAATAATTTAGCACACAAGGGAGGGGTGTTACATACTCCCCCCCTTAAATTTTACACCATCCTCGGTGTATCACTGCATCATGTCCTCATTGGCAGGTATCTAGTTTATGAATCAACATATATCATGTATCTTCCATCTAATGTACATCGGTCATAAGGGGTGCTCCTCTTCCATAGCGACATTGGACACCAAGAGTGCTCCTCCTTCCATAGCTACCTGTAACACAATTTTCAAACCATTTGTGAGAATTTATAGATGCATAATTTTAACTATGATAAATGTCATAATTTTTTACTTAATATTATTAAAGAAGCTATTTCTTATCATTTATTTTATTTGAAGAATGCATGTTCTCTACTTGTCTTCTTTCAGGCCTTTGTGTCCTTGTCGAACACCTGCTTCTTGCAGTCTCTTTCCATACAATACATCAGTTATCATATTTTACACATTAATATGCCTACAAGTTCATAACACATTAGTTCACATAATAATATATATTCATCATAATTGTATGTATTTCAAATTGCAATTTACCATGGTTAGTTATACAAACCTTACTTTCCTTTTTTTGTGTAACCTCCAGGTCGGTTGCCTTGCCATACATTTATCTAATCTCTTGATGCATACCTGCACATAATGTGTATTATACACACTGATATACATATCATATTTCAAACATGTAACATATGTATTCATATAGTTACAGTATGTACTGTTGTACATAATATCATCTATGCTACAGCCCATCATACCATTCCCATGGTATTACCTACATGACAAAAAAAATTGTCCACATATTTTCTATCATGTTAGTGTCATACCAAACCTTCCTTTATATTTTTCTATCAATTAAACAGATGTGATCAGTTGAAAAGGAATTTGTATGAGCATGGTTCATTTCTATACTCCAAGAAAATTTTATGTCTAGTGCAACTGATTCTTAGATTTCATTCGGTTGTAACACAATATCAGTGGCATAGTATATATTCATGCATTACATCTTAAGAAGACTATTAAATCATAGTTTAATAATCGTTAGATAAATACTTCATTCTTAAATCATTTATCTTGGGTGATTTACTATTTCCCTTTTTATTCCTCAACAACTTGTTCACCATGCATAATTTAGTGTGGGTATACATGAAATTTTTTACCACTTTCAATCCTACACCTCTTTGTGAGTGTTTATGATCTCAGGGTACTTACATGATATCTCCTCTTCAAATCACCCTTAACCAAAAATATGAGTTATCCATTTTATGAATTCCTGTGTGGATTAGTTAACATTCTTTATGTTACCCACACACATTATCCATGCAATCTAATAAAAGTATCTACCAAAATTTCTTGGCACCATTTATGCATTTCAATTTTTATGATATCAATCTATTTAAATGGATTGTTAGATACCATTTAATTTACTTAGTGGTCCATACCATTTGTGCCACTTCATCAATTAATATGGTTTTTACTCAAGGATACTTATATGTTCCATTATGCATATCCATCGAAAGA
Source organism: Pinus taeda (assembly GCA_000404065.3). NCBI lineage: Eukaryota > Viridiplantae > Streptophyta > Pinopsida > Pinales > Pinaceae > Pinus > Pinus taeda. The sequence goes on from APFE030257576.1 coordinate 260,667, forward strand.
TGCATATGTCCTAGAATTTTGTTTAAGTGTCCCCTTAATCATACTTTCTTCCAACCGAAGAAAAAATCACATTGTACGTAGATGCATTAATCAAAGGATTTTGAATGATAATTTGTACAGTTATATAGTCTTGTAATATAACTTTCAATTTCCTTGTCCAGCTTGACTCTTTAAACATAATCATAAGTTATTCATGCCTACTTTGCCTATTTATTGTTGGTACATAACACCCCATATATGTATAGCTTGCTTTAGACTCAAGGATCTTTCTTATATGAATGCATGACATGAAGGCCCTTCTATCACCAATTCGTACAAGGCTATAATATTGCACACACATGTGCTTACATGGAAGATTCATATAACTCATTACTATGCATGGATATTAAGCATGATCCTTTTTAAAACATTTTTATCTGAATGACCACTCATCCAAACTATGGTAACACATGCCAAACAATTCCTGAAAATTCATGGGTATATATATCGTTTAATAATTAAAAAATGATACAACCATGGCTTTCTCTATTACCTAATCTTCCTTTCCTATATTAGATGATTTTATTTAATCATGCATCTATACTGCTATTTTACCAATCACCATTTATTTCTCTTACCTATTGGAGCATTCAAATCCAATATAGTTTTCCACACGGTTCATTAATTGGTACTTGTCGTGGTTTGGTAGAAATTGTGTTAGAGGTCTTAAGAAAAAACTTTCTAATTTTTGTTCGTCATTCATAATACCCATTTTTCTGAAGTTTTCATTATGTACATATAGTTTCTATCATGCATATATAATTATTTTACCTTCTCTTCTGAAACCACAATCTCCACATGCTCAAGCATGACTAATTTGGAGATTTACATGAAAAATAAACCCACTAAAATAAACTAGAATTGCAAGTAGAAATTGTGTTTGCTCATATACCAAAATCATTACACATAAGGGTTTAACTCTTCTATGCAATTCCAAATAAACAATTATTTGCTTAAGCTCCTTAAAACTACGTTTTCCATTTAGGATTTCCAAGGATTTCCAAAAGCGTTTTCACATCTATGTTGTACGTACCTCAATAACTCTAAATTACGATATACCATTAAACAATTAAGGAATTCATTCGTCAAACATTATGCAGAAGTTTCCCTTATTCACAAACCAACCATTTTTAGAAAAAAGTTCTTCATGTCTTACATTCTTGACTATACCTTGGTTAATTTTTTAGCACTGACGCCTTCTCTTTCAGATTTCACTTTATTATTTGTATGATTATCCTTCATAAAAAAAAAATTCTCTTTATCTCAACTTGATCTCCTGCTTCAAAAAAGGTGAGATGGTCACGAAGTTAATGTTCCGTTATGGAGAGACCAATATGGAAATTTCTTTTGAAGTTCTCCAGTAGTTTTGAATAACTGCTCAATAGACTTCTTCCTTTCATCTTTATTCTAATTTATTTATTTATTTATTATTATTATGATGAACATCTCCATATTTCAAAACTAAACTTTGATTTTTAACAATCGTCACTTGGATCGGAAATTGTAAACAATTCTGTATATATTTTCAATCCAAAAAACTTTTAAATCATTATTATCATAAAATCATTCATGTGCTTAGGGTTGAAATAATTCGCTTCTTCTAGATATTGTCTTGTTGCGATAAATGTAATGTCTAAGCTTCCAAGGCTTGAAATTGCTTCGACTATCGATGAATTATTGTTATAATACATATGAGTCTTTTCGTCAATGAATTATTGTGAGTATTATAACACATATCAACAATAGGCCTTTTTATTATGGTGAGCAACCCACTCTCATCACTAAGTATTGACAATTCTTCGTAGATTCACAATGGAACAAGATAGTAGTGGCTATAAATTATAGATATTATGTCCCATTCTATGAGTGAATTGTTAACAACATCGTCAAATACAATGTATTTATTATTTAATGAAAATATACATCAAATCTTTGTTCCAGTTGTAGAAAATAAAATGATGTGATCTGACAATTATTGTGCCTACTGAAGTTGGTAAGTTTTCTTAGTATGAAAGCTATAGAATAACCTAATACTATAAGAAATAAAATCATTATGTTTTTATAAGAAAAAGGCCAATGTTCATCCTTGGGTCATCAAATCTAAAGCAACCATGCACAATTAAGGAATTCATTCGTCAAACATTATGCAGAAGTTTCCCTTATTCACAAACCAACCATTTTTAGAAAAACGTTCTTCATGTCTTACATGCTTGACTATACCTTGGTTAATTTTTTAGCACTGACGCCTTCTCTTTCAGATTTCACTTTATTATTTTTGTGACTATCCTTCATAAGAAAAAATTTCTCTTTATCTCAACTTGATCTCCTGCTTCAAAAAAGGTGAGATGGTCACGAAGTTAATGTTGCGTTATGGAGAGACCAGTATGGAAATTTCTTTTGAAGTTCTCTAGCAGCTTTGAATAACTGCTCAATAGACTTCTTCCTTTCATCTTTATTCTAATTTATTTATTTATTTATTATTATTATGATGAACATCTCCATATTTCAAAGCTAAAATTATTTTGAAACAATCGTCACTTGGATCGAAATTGTAACAATCTGTATATTTTTCAATCCAAAAACCTCTAAAATCACTATTATCATAAATCATCAGTGACGTAGGTTGAAATAAATCGCTTCTTCTAGATATTGTCTTGTCGATAATCAAGTCTAAGCTTCCAAGGCTTGAAATTGCTTGACTATTGATGAATTATTGTTATAATACATATGATCTTTTCATCAATGAATTATTTGAGATTATACACATATCAAAAAAGCCTTTTTATAATGATGAGCAACCCACCTCTCACACTAAGTATGAAATTCTTCGAGATTCCAAATGAACAATGTTAGGGTCCCACCCTAACCCCCTTATCTATGTAATGGGACCACGTCATAGTCAAGAGTCAATAAAGCCCATATTAATAATTGTAAGTGGTTAATTCGCAATTAATAACGGAACCACAGTTAGTTGCAAATGGGTCGTAGTATTAGATAGATGGTATTATTAATACCACGGTATTGGCCTGTGGTATTGCATGTATGAGTCCTATATAAAGGATAGAGACTCCCTGCGAGGAGGCATAGTGTGTTATTTTGTAATCGAGCTCTTCTCTATTGGAGTTTGCCCCCTCGAAGAGGCAAGTGAACATTACTCTTTGAATAATAAAATAATTGCTATTCTATGTTTTGGGTATCTTTTCTTCGCATATTCTGTATTTGGGTATCATTTGCAGGTTAAGAGCATAACAAGTGGTATCAGAGCACTTTCCAGGGTAGGTGGGATCTCCATTTCTTAGTAATTTTTTTTTTTTTGGCTAGAGACGTGTTTTGACGTCTTTAAACCACGGGATCTATCATTGAGCACATAAACCTACAGATTTGGGGAGGCATACAGGCAGGAAATACAAGAGGTGGTCACGTCTGTTGGACTCCCTTGTAAACCCTGTGGACCTCGAGTAGTAGCGCATTAGACAGAACCGTGCACGACTGTCTTCCACGTACCCTCTAGGTATATCAGAAGCCCCCTAGCTCCCTGAAACCTCACCATAGATAAACCGTCGGCCATTCTCACGGCTACAGTACACTGAGAACAGCACTTGGAGAGATTACTCGCCCGTACGATAGGGTAGTCGGGTTGTACGGCTAAGGGTACGGTCGATCCTCCTTAGTTAGAGCCCTGAAACATTGGGCCGAGTACTACTACCAGAGCCTTATGTATATTGTGATTTGTAGCACCTGACACTCCTCAAGACCATAGTTCCCTTTTCTATCGGGGGATCACACATCATCTCTTCCAGATCCGCTTGCACAAAGGAGTGCAGCAGCAGCAGACATCGGTCCCAATCAGCCATTCCGATCTATTAGATCCATTAGATCCGCAGAAGCAGTCGGTTCTGCCGCCCAGAGCAATCAGATCCTCCATTCAGATCTCCCACATCCACTAGATCAGAGTCATTGTGAAGGGTTCCTATACCGGGGTACAATTTTCGTAGGACTTTTGGTCGCATTGACATTTTGAGGATTTGCCCACTGCAGTATTGATAAGGAAGGGGTAAAACTCCGTTAGGAGTTTTCAGAAAAAAAAAAAAAAAAAAGTTCAAAGATCTTTCGGGGCGCTTATTGGTGATCTAGCCCATGAGAATCAGGACGACGAGCTGAGCGTGGTGGTACCATTCACTTCTTAGTGAAATATTTTTTTTAGGCGGTCCCAATTTAAAAAAAAATCCGGTTCGTGTATGGTAGAAACTAGAGCTCAAGCGATGGCCAATGAAAGGATGGACAAACTTGAAGAATTAGTGCAAAACCTCCACATTTAGCCTACCAAACTATGTAGCATGGTCGAGAATATAGTCCCGAAGGGCAAGGAGAAAGCCCACGAGGAGGCGTATAATGGCCATGAAGATAATGAGGGTGAGTCTAGCCACTCTCCTCACGTCTGGCACACCCACGCACAACCCAGTCAGTGACCTCCCAAGTTGGATATGCATAAATTTGACAGTTCTCACCCATCGGCATGGCTAGCACAAATGGAGCAGTATCTAAAACTAAATCACATCTTCGATGATGAGACACAGCTTATGTTGGGGAGCATGTACTTGGACAATGAAAGGTGGCAATGGTGGGAATGGCGTCAACGTTGCGCTAGACCTTTTAGGACTTGGCCCAAATTCACCAAAGCTCTTCAAGACCGCTTTGACCAGGAATCATATTTTTTGGGTCGTCTTACTAAGCTCCGACAGACTGGTACAATGGATGAATATATTACAGCTTTTGAATCCTTAGCCTTCCGCACTTGGGGTCTCTCAGATGTGTTCTACACAGAATGTTTTATCAGCGGTCTTAAAGAAGCTATCAAAGCCCAAGTCCTACTGCACCACCCTCCCACATGGACGGAGGCTTGTAAGGTAGCTCGTAACGTGGAACGTGCATTAGCATCCCAATACAGTCGCCCAAATTTCTTCGCTAAAGGTCGCCCCCCACAAGCTCACAACACGACTCAAACACTTAAGGTCCAAAAGGTGTCAACTGTGGAAATGGCCGAAAGAAGAAAGCAAGGCCTATGTTACTACTGTGATGAAAAATACTCCCCAGGTCATAAATCCAAGGAGCCCAATTTTTTTCAAATTGATGCCACTAACTACAGCTCAATAGAGGAAGATCCACCACTGGAGGAACATTAGCTGCTAGAAGAAGACAACCAAAAGGAAAATGTCTCTAATGAACTAGTTATTTCGTTGCATGCTTTGGCAGGGATTTCTTCCCCTCAAACTCTCAAAATCAGAGGTTTTATGAAACATCGCCCAGTAGTAGTCTTGATTGATAGTGGAAGTACACATAATTTCATCCATCCAAAAGTCGCAGAAGCAGTGCATTGTTTTGTACGAGCAGTTTCTAACTTCCAAGTTCAAATTACGGATGGAGGCACAATGAAACGTGAAGGCCACTGTGAAAATGTCAAACTTCAAATGGGGGATTATCAGTTGAAAACCCACATGTTTGCCATACACATGGGGGGTTGCGACATTGTCCTCGGAGGTGAATGGCTCCGCACTCTTGGGCAAATCACAATGGATTTCCAAGAGTTATATATGAGTTTTAAGTAGAACAATTGCACACATACCCTCCGTGGACTCCAGGCGGGAGCCCCCTCTATCATCAGCTCGCATAGGATGGAAAATTTGTTAAAAAAGGGCAATCATGGAGTTGTAGCTCAATTTAATGCCATCCACGTAGTCAAAACCAAGCCTATGCCAATTCATCCTAAGATGCAACAGATTTTAAATAATCATCTGCCAGTCTTTGACAAGCGTCATGAGCTTCCACCCTTGAGAGGGGAACATTATCATAGCATCACCTTGGTTCCAGGGGCCCAACCCCCAAATGTGCTCCAATACAGATATCCATTCACCCAAAAGAATGAAATAGAAAAAATCATCAAGGAACTTTTGGAAGCAGGTGTCATTCATCCCAGCATTAGTCCTTATTCATCCCTAGTGGTCATGGTGCTCAAGAAAGATGGGGAGTGGCGGATTGTCCCGACTTCAGGGCCTCATAATTTTGACTATCAAAAATAAATTTCCAATCCGTGGTTGAATGATTTCTGGATAACTCAATGGGGCTCAATTCTTCACTAAGCTGGATCTTCGCTCAAGCTACCACCAAATTTGCATGAAGGAAGTCGACATCCGCAAGACTACTTTCAGAACTCATGAAGGCCACTATGAATTCTTGGTCATGCCATTTGGTCTTTGTAATGCCCCCTCTACTTTTCAGAGCCTTATGAACCACATTCTGAAACCATATCTCAAGAAATTTGTCCTTGTCTTCTTCGATGACATCCTCATCTATAGTTGCACTTGGGCCGCACATCTTCAGCATGTAGATCTACTCTTGCAATTGCTCTGCAAGCATAATTTTTTTGTCAAGATGTCCAAGTGTTTGTTTGGCATGGAAAAAGTAGATTATTTGGGCCACATTGTGGGGCGTGAAGGTGTCGAGGTGGATCCCAAAAAGATCTAGGCAATGTAGGAATGGCCTCAACCTAAGACCTTGAAGAGCTTGCGAGGAATTTTGGGTCTCACAGGCTATTTTCGTAAATTTGTCCACAACTATGGTCGCATAGTGAAGCCCCTCACCCAACTCCTAAAGAAAAATTCATTCTTCTAGACTGAGGAAGCACAACAGGCCTTTACAACTCTAAAAAATGCCATGTGTTCCACTCCAGTTTTAGCACTACCTGACTTCACCAAATCTTTTGTCATTGAATGTGATGCTTCGGGTACAGGTATTGGGGTACTCTTAATGCAGGAAGGGAGACCGTTGGCCTTCACAAGCCAACAACTCAGTGGGAGGAATATGGGCCAATCTACCTACGAGAAAGAAATGATGGCCATCTTACATGCAGTCGAAACCTGACAACCTTACTTATTGGGGTGACATTTCCAAATCCGCACAGATCATCACATTCTTAAATATTTTTTGGAGCAACGCCTATCCTCCCCACAACAAAATAAATGGCTAGCCAAAATGTTGGGATATGATTATGAGATCATTTACAAGAAAGGGAAATACAGTGTAGTAGATGCATTATCTCGCCAATTTGAGGAGGAAAGTACCCTGCTAGAAATTTCCCTCCCCATTCCAGAATGGATTGAAGAAGCTCACAGGGAATGGTTTTCACACCCCGGGCTCTCCCAACTCATTTCTCAATTGCAGGTAGATCCAAATTCCACCAAGGGCTACTCGTGGGAGGATGATATTCTTCGCTACAAGGACAGAGTCATAATATCACCAACATCCACCCTCAAAAGTCGCATTTTGGCAGAATTGCACTCATCTCCCATTGCAGGACATTCGAGCTTTCTGAAGACGTATGCTCGCACCAGAAGATCATTTTTTTGGACAGGCATGAAAAAGGACATCCTTACTTTCATAGCAGAATGCGATGTTTGTCAACGCCACAAAGGGGAAAGGGGAAACCGTCAACACACCAGGCACATTACAACCATTGCCCATTCTGGCATCAATTTGGACAGAGGTTTTTATGGATTTCATTATAGGTCTTCCAAAGTCAAGGAATAAGTCAGTCATCATGGTGGTTGTGGACCGACTATCGAAGTATGCTCATTTCTACGCCCTACCCCACCCGTTTACACCAACTTTGATTGCTCAATATTTCATGGATCAGATCTTCAAATTGCATGGCATGCCCACTTCTATTGTGTCTGACCGCGACCCGACCTTCACTAGTAATTTTTGGTAGGAACTCTTCAGAATACAAGGCACTCAACTAAAACTCAGTACTTCCTATCATCCGCAAATAGATGGTCAAACCGAAGCTGTCAACAAATGTCTAGAAAACTACCTTAGGTGTTTCAGTTCAAAAAAGAAACACCTTTGGGTACAGTGGCTACCTCTGGCTGAATGGTGGTATAACACCAACTATCATGCCACCACCAGAATGACTCCCTATGAAGCAGTATATGGTCAGCTCTCGCCTTCACCTACTTCGTATCTCAAGGGATGCTCAAAAGTACAAGCAGTGGATCAACTCCTACAACACCGCGCAACCATGCTCGTCCATCTTCGAGAGAATCTTCATCAAGCTCAGAACCACATAAAGCAACAGGTAGACCAGCATCGCTTAGAGTGCCAATTTCATGAAGGGGATCAGGTATTTTTACGGCTCCAACCATATAAGCAAACATCACTCAAAGACAAGGGGTGTCAGAAACTCTCTCCCAATTCTACGGACATATCAAGTACTTCAGCGCATTGGAGAAGTGGCATACAAGTTGGCCTTGCCACCTACTGCAAAAATCCATCCAGTTTTCCATGTCTCATGCCTCAAGAAAGTGATTGGGAACAATTGCAGAATTCAGACCAGTCTACCTAAATTGGACAAAGAAGGGTCCATCTGGCTTCAACCAGAATAGGTCCTAGACACAGGAGTCAAGCAACTGCGCGGCCGCATGATTAAGGAAGTCCTCATCAAATGGAAAGACACCTCTCTGGAAGATGCAACTTGGGAACCAGCCACTATTCTTCAGCAGTTTCCGCAGCTTCAACCTTGAGGACAAGGCTAGTCTTA
>APFE030257578.1:0-18800 GCA_000404065.3 Pinus taeda
TTTCAGAGCCGTTTTTTTTAAAATAGCCTAATTTTTCGAGATCTATCCATTGGAACACTTACTTTCAGCATCTTCAGCTTCAGTTTTTTTTTTAAAATGGAAAGTCCATGCCAAGTCATTCTTGACAGCACTAACTACTTCCAATGGGTATCCTACATGGAAGATTTACTTAGAAGTAAAGGTCTCTACAGAATAGCCACGGGCCAAGAGAAGAAACCAAAAGATGAAGACAAGGTTGCAAAATGGGAAAATAGACAAGATCAAGCACGTGGTTTGATAGGGATGTCTATTTCTCCTGATCTTAGATTCCAAATTGCAGAACTTGATACTCCTCATGAAGCATTGGAACAAATCACTAAAGTTTTTGGGATTAAAAATGAAATTAGAGCCCATCAACTTGAAAATGAGTTGCTTACATTGGATCCTAATAATTTTTCTTGCATTGAAGATTTCTTGTCCAAATTCATGACCCTTAGATATCTCTTGGAAGGTGTTAAGGTTAAGAAAGAAGATAGTAACCTTATTTATTCCATCCTTACTAAGTTGGGACCAGCCTACTCTGTATTTGTTTCCACCTTCCATTCACAAGGGAAGCTTTCATTTGTCAAGGAAAAGACTACAAGGCCCCTTCCTTTGACTTTTTTTGTGATTCTTTAATAAGAGAACAAGAAAAACTCTTACACCTTGGTCTTCTTAATCTTGGAAACTCTTCCAAGAAAGCGTTAGCCGCCCAGCAGCAATCAAATTTAAAGAATCCTAAGAAGTCATATCCTAAAAAGAATGGTCCTAAACCAAACAAGGGTCCTAAGCAAACTCAGTCTCAAAATGAAAGATCATTTCAGCAAAATAATAAGACCAATAAAAACAAATGGAAGAAGACTGATAGACATTGTAACTTTTGTAATCGAGATGGCCACTTAGAATCTAAATGCTTTAAGAAGATGGAAGCCTTGGAAGCCGAAATGAAGAAACATAACATCCATGTGGAGCATTCTTCTACTTCAACTTCAACTTCATCTTTAGGAATGACACTTTCTGCATGTCGTTGTCAATTATCTCAGTCTGCTTATGCATTAAATGTATCTTCTTCTTCTCATTCTCATGAGTGGCTCATTGATTCTGGAGCCTCTTATCACATGGCCAAAAACAAAGCCATGTTTTCTTCTTTACATGATTGTAACACCAAAAATATATATGTTGGTGATGATAGATCTCTTAATGTTGTAGGGCCTGGAACTGTTCATCTAGACAATGGTAAGTTTAATGATGTATTATGTGTTCCAACCTTATCCAGCAGCCTTCTATCTGTATATCAGATAACTCATTCAAGTGAAGGTAAAATTGTTGAATTTTCACCTCATGATGTTGTAATCAAGGATCTAAGAGATCCTAAACAGATTCTAGCTACTGGTATTGTTGATGATTCCACAAGGTTGTATAGGTTTCACAACTTTGGGTCATCAAATCTTCCCTTAGTATTTGTTGCTCGTAATGATGAAGTGAGCAAACTTTGGCATGAGCGATTTGGTCACTTAAACTATCGCTCCCTTCAGCATCTATGTAAAGAAAATATGGTGACAGGTCTTCCTATGGTATCTTGCAGAGATGGTGTTTGTTCTGGATGTGTACTCGGAAAACATCGTCGGGACAGCTTTGGAAAACGTGCCTCTTGGCACGCCTCAGCCCCTTTACAGCTTGTGCACGGTGATTTATGTGGTCCACTTCCTACTGCTTCATTCTCTGGCTGCAAGTATTTCTTAACTTTCATTGATGATTTCTTCAGACGCACTTGGGTATACTTCTTAAAACTCAAGAGCGAAGTATTTAACACATTTTTGGCCTTCAAAGCCTTTGTTGAAAAACAATCTGGACATCAAATTCTTAAGCTAAGAACTGATAATGGTGGAGAATATGTTAAAAACACATTCATCAACTTTTGCACCGAAAATGGAATTCAAATGCAACATACTGTTCCATACACTCCATAACAAAATGGTGTAGCTGAAAGGAAAAATCGCGCCTTAAAGGAAATGGCTAATTGTATGCTGCAATCTAAAGGACTCAGTCTTAGTTTTTGGGCCGAAGCAATTAATTGTGCAAATTATATAATAAATCGCACTCCTACTAAGGTTCTAAAGAATATCACTCCAGAAGAAGCTTGGATTTCCATTAAACCAGATGTAAGTCACTTTCGTGTTTTTGGAAGTGAAGCATGGGCCCATATTCCAGATGAAAAGCATAAAGCTTTAGAAACTAAGAGTGAGAAATGTACTTTTGTTGGATATTCTGAAGATGTAAAAGGTTATAGACTTATTCCATTTAAGTCCAAAAATGTTATCATTAGAAGAGATGTAAAATTTGATGAAAATAAATCGGCCTACGAGCCTAGTCCGGCGGATGTGCCACCTCTTCCTATCTCTTCTACTTTTGAAACATTTCTTCTTCAGATGATGAAAGTGAGGATGACAATCCTCCCCCACCTTCTCAGGATCCTCAACTTCCAAGATGGGTCCGTGCTACTCGGGATGCAGCAGGTGATCTTGCCCGTGATCCTACAGATCAGCGACGTACACGTTCTCAGTTTGAAAGAGCCTCTTCTTTACTGGCTCAAGCTCCAGTAAATCATGATCCTGACACTTTTGCAGAAGCTTCAGGCCATCAACATTGGGAAGCAGCTATGAATGAAGAATATCATTCATTGTTGGCAAATGATACATGGGATCTTGTTCCTCTACCAAAGGGACGCAAACTTGTTAGATGTAAATGGGTTTACAGAACCAAATATGGACCAGATGGGAAAGTTGATAAACATAAAGCTCGTCTTGTTGCTAAGGGCTTTTCACAGGTTGAAGGCATTGACTACACTGACACCTTCTCCCCTGTTGCCAAAATGAACTCTATTCGCCTTGTTCTTTCCTTTGCTGCCTCTTTAAAATGGGAAGTCCATCAGATGGATGTTAAATCTGCCTTCTTGCATGGGGACTTGCATGAAGAAATCTATATGGAACAACCCATTGGCTTCATCCAAACAGACTCCAGCCTTGTATGTCGACTTAAGAAATCTCTTTATGGTCTCAAGCAAGCTCCTCGGGCTTGGTATGCCAAAATGGATAGCTTTCTTTTAGAATCTGGCTTTTCTAGGTGTTATTCTGACAATACTGTCTACACCAAGAAAGTGGGAAACTCTCTTATCATCCTTGTTCTCTATGTTGATGATCTTATTCTTACTGGTAGTGATCCCAACCTTATAAACCATGTGAAGTCCAGCCTTAAAAAGAAATTTGAAATGACAGACTTAGGACACTTACACTATTTTCTCGGTCTTCAAGTCTTGCAATCTAAGGAGGGTATTTCCCTTTCCCAGTCCAAGTATGCTTGTGATATTCTTCGTCATTTTCACATGGAAGAATGTAAGCCAGCCCCTTCTCCCTTTCAGTCTGGAGTCAAACTTTCAGTCTCTTGTACTTCTCCTGAAGTTGATGCTACCTTATACCGTCAACTTGTAGGAAAACTCTTGTATTTAACCCATACTCGTCCTGACCTTTCCTTTGTTGTTGGCCTTGTTGCTCGTTTTATGCAAAACCCCCGTGAAAGTCATTCGAAAGCAGCTAAAAGAATACTTCGTTATGTTCGAGGTACAGTACAGTTTGGGATTCATTACAGTGCCAAAGCAGCTCCTCTATTAGTTGGTTTCACTGATTCTGATTGGGCTGGTGACCCTGATGATCCGAAGTCTACTGTCAGTTATGTCTTCACTCTTGGTTCAGTACCTATTACATGGGCTTGTAAGAAACAGGCTGCCATTTCTCTTTCGTCAGCATAAGCAGAGTATTGTGGTGCCATGGAAGCTAGTAAGGAAGCCTTGTGGCTTCGTCAGATCCTATCAGAATTTGGCTTTGAGCAACAACATCCAACCACACTTTGGTGTGATAATCAAAGTGTCATTTTGCTATGCAAAGATCCAGTCCAGCATCAGCGCAGCAAACACATTGAACTACACATGCACTTCATCAGAAAACTCATCCATGACCATGTTCTTGAAGTGCAATATTGTTCAACAGATGATCAGGTTGCAGACATCTTCACAAAGGCTCTCACAGAGGTGAAGTTCACCAAACTTCGATATATGCTTGGAGTTCAGGAAGTTGTCACTAAGGGGGGATAGGCTCTAGTGCCTCCTTCCTTCTCCTATTGTGTCATATTTGTAAATCCTTCAATCCTATCCCAAGTTGTTCTTAAGGGGGGATGTTAGAATATTCCGACACATAGGAAATAGTTAAGTTCAACTTGGTCTAGTATAGAGTTAGGTATAGAGTTAAGTAAAGTGTGTTTCTTTACCGTTGTACATTTTGTAACTTACAATCCGACGGTCACGATATGTAGTGATCCGACGGTTCATTCTCTCCTCGGTATTACCGACACTTGATCCGTGGCTTGACACCCGATTGGTCCATGAATTCTATTTAAACCGCATGGAGGGTCATTTGTAGGTTAACCGTGCATGAGAGAAGCTTATGTAAATTTTCATTCTTTTATTAATAAATTGCCTGTAGTAGCCACGTTGGCGCAGGCCGTGGACTGTTTCCCTCTCTGAGGGTTTTAACCACGTCAAAATACTGGTGTATTGATCTGTGATCGGTTGTGAGCGGTGTCCTTTTGGTGTTCTTTCTGAGGAACTTACCCTGTAAATTCCTACATTATTGAAGTGTAATGCATTGGGAAATGTAAATATTTTGTTTTACCACAATAAAAGACAAACTGAATTTTTAGTTTTGTTATCTATTTAAATTTAATAATATTTTAACTACTTAAAATGACAAATGTTTTAAGCATCAAAAGAATTGGTAACTTCTGAAGAGGAAAGTTAGAAAAGAAAGTTGCTAGAAATGCAACCGTAACTACCTCCCCTAACTAGAAGGGCTTCCAAAGAAAAGGAAGAGAGGGGAGGGAAAATGTGCATTGTAAGGATAGGCAAGAAGAAGGGGAAAATGGCTAAGTCTGGTGATGACCACATAGCCATGCCTGATGTGCGAGCGACTTGCTGAGGACAGTGATCTTGCAAGTGAGTTGGGGGGAGATTCTCGTCCCGAAAGACGAATCTCAAGGACGAGAGGTAGATTGGGAGCGGGAGAACAGAGATAATCTCAACTTTTGGAATGTTACACAAGCTACAGCAGCATAGGTAAGTGGAACATAACACTTAGAAAGCATTATGAAGTATCAATGAGGTAGATAATATTAGAATGTTTTCACTGTAATGATATAATGTCTAAGACCTAAGAAAACCGAAGAAGTTTTTTCATACTCTGTGCCTCATTTAAACAGAAAACTGATAGAAGACATCCTTAAAAAAACATACAGTTGATGGACAATCGCTCTTCTGCTATGATAAAAAGAAAAGCAATGCTCCACTAAAAGAAGAGAAGTTAACTGAAGTTGGACCACTTCTAGTACAGTAAGAATTGCATGAGAAAGTGATGCAAGAAAAGAATACTAAAAACAAGAGAAACTTTTGATACACATAGTTCGATATAATGTCATGAAAATTGTAAAAAGGAAATACATTAAACTAGAAAAATTTCAACCTCAACAATATTTTCTTACATCGATTCAGAAATAAATTAGGCAATATTCTTATTTTTAGAAAAAGTCAAATTGCAGTGGAAACAGGGAAATAATTTCTAAAGACCAGGTTCTAGTCATCATTTCGCAACAGAGAGTTGATCTAGTTTTCCTGCAAAGAAAAGAACGCAACCTGATGTGCATCCAAGAACCTGAGTTTGAGGACTCAGGTCCAAACCATGTCGCTTGTCACAACATATTTAAACTCATAAGGGTTACTTGTCTAAATTCTTTAAAAAGCATGGTTTGCCCTTGTTTCTGGGTGGATGAGTTTCCAAACCCCAACTATAAGCAACCCTTCAAACATCAACAGAGGTAATTCCAGCTAAAATCACAACAAGAATTAGCAAATGAATATATTGTCCAATAATCGAGATGATTTGCTAAACGAAAACCCTCTACAGAATAGCATAGCTAGAGGGACACAAAGAAAATAACAGTTGAAAGGACAACAACATATGGCAGCACCACATAAGTTTAGAAACTGTACTCTGTGGAACATAACCCAAGAAGAATAATTCAAGATACACAAATTCTGTCAATTTATTACACATTAAATAAGATTAAGAGCGTAAATGTCTTCCATTGCTAAAATTTAAAATAGAAAATTGTCTTACTGTATATAACTATTACAATTATAGTGTTGGCCAGTGTGGCTCAAAATATTAGAGGTGAAATCCCCTCAAATTTAACCAAATTCTTACAAAAGGAACAAGATATGACTCAAGCCTTCGGACCAAAACCATAGGGGCATTGCCTCTTCATAGAATACACTTAACATTTACCAAAATACGAACATTTAACCGAGAGAACGGCTAGACTATGCAGGAAGGGTGAATCACCTCCTTCCACAAAAGAAACTAAAAGGACTACAACATGTTGTACGAAAAACCAGGGCGGAAAACCTCATACTCAGTGGAAACCTCAGAGGCATCACTGTTTCTGGAAATCTCCACTCCCATCTGGTAGAAAACTCGAAATAAGAGCGGGATGTACCTACGAGAAACCACCACAAAGAGGTTAAGTAATCAAAGAAGTTCTTAAAAAAGAACTTAGTCTGCTGTGAGGAAAGGTTTTTACCATTGTTGCAATAAAAAGAAAATGAAAACAGGAAACTATTCAGCTGTAATCTTACCCGGAATACGAACTCTTGCAGTGAGGACAAGTATTGGCACTTCGAGCACCATCCAAAATCTCCACAGAGCTCTGGTTAGAAGTGGGAATGTGACCATGGTTGGAAGCAGTAGACCAAGAAGGAGACATGAGCAAAGACGGAAGAATGAGACCTCAATTCGGCACCAAGGGTAGTGAAAGTTGTAGGAACCAACCCTGGCCATTGGATCGCGCAACAAGCATTAGCACCATTGGTACAATAGGAATCCCAAGGTAGCAGCTGAGGCTAGTCAGGACTACCCATGCCATGTACAATGGATAGTGCAAGCAATTAATGAACCACTAGAGTTATCCAGAATCAAATGCAACTAACCAAATGGCTAAAGGACATGTAATCCACAAGTCTCAATGCGCATAAGAATTACATACAATCCCACGGTCTAGATTGATTTACTTCAACAGTGGAGTCATGTCACATATGTGCAATGGTACAACCTCATAAGTATTATGAGTTAATGATTATGTTTTGTAGAAATTGGGGGTAAATCCGTTAAACATGATTTATATTTTATGTATTTACATAATGTTACATTTTTTTTTAACTGGGTACATGACAAGCGGTGTCAGAGCTAAGTTTTCAAAAATTGTGGCCCTTGGAAAACTGGTGGAAAACAGATACAATACAATTACTCTTTTTTTCTGTTGTTTAAAAAAAAACGGTTAATGCATTAACCCTTCTTCTATTTCTCTTTTTGTGCTAAGAACAGCAAAACATATGACAACCAATATGAGAAGAGTAGATAGTGTTCCGCACAGGTTTGTGGAGGGTCAAGGACCTGCAATAGGCCCTAAAACTAACCTAGAGTTATGGGTACAACTTGGAGAGGAGGCTTGTAATACAAACCTTGTGATATGAGAGATGATATAGGAGTTAAAAAATGAGATGGCCCCATTGCGGGAGGATAACACGAGGTTAACCGTGGAATAAGAAAGGATTATAAAGAGCCTACCTGACAAGTAGAATCGGCGCTCACTGAATCACAGCCCTAAGCAGTAAAGAGCATCAGAAGAACAGGGCTACCACACAGAGGAGCAAGAGTCAGAAGGAAGGGAGGAAAATTGAGAAGAATGGTTCAATAATGCTTTTCAACAACAAACATCGAAGAGGCAGTGGATAGAATTGAGAGGGGAGTTTTGTAAGATAAAACTGCCACACTTTGATGGACAGTTGGAGGAGGCAGCGAAGGCTTGGTTGATTAATATGAACAAATACTTTTAGCTATATGAATATGATCACAAACTTAAGGCACGGTTGGCCATTTTCCAATTGCAGGGGAAAGCCACCTTGTGGTTGGAAGGAGTTAAGATTGTATGAGGGGTAAGTGAACAAAATATACCTTGGGAAAGATTTCGAAAATATTTGAAGGAAAGATACCTAACCGAATGATTTTATGATGAAAAGGCAAGGGAATTCCATGACCTACAACTTGGGCAGCAAACAATGGATGATTTTATCACTCGATTTACCTCACTGCTCCATTATGTGTCTTACATACATGAGGAGAAGACTAAGGTACAGTGGTTTGTCAATAGCTTACCTTTGGCCATGAGCTAAAGAATTGAGTTTGATAACCCAAAAATGATGGATGAAGTGATATGAAAAGCCAGGATTTATTATCAGCAAAGTAAGAAGGGAGAAATCCTAGGAAAAAAGTGGATTGATAAGAGAAGTAACAAGATGGCAGGAAATAGTAAAGAAAATCACAGTAGTGTTAACAAAGGATTTTCCAAGGGGTGAAACAACATAAATATACAGAAGAACCCGCTGAGATTAAAGCCACCCATTCAGTCTAGAATCAATGAACAATCTAGAAAAAATGACAATGAAGGAACAACAAGGCCTCTAATACAATGTTGGGGCTATGGTGGACCTCATTATGTTAAAAATTGTCCTAAACAAAAGGGTACCAAATAGGTTTCCCATATTTGTAAAGCATCTACAGTTGGTGACGTGGGATGTAGTATACCAAGGATTAATGCTACTTTAGAAGATCGTCAGGCAGAGTACCAGCTAACCATGGTTGAATTTGAAGGTAAGATATTTGATTTCACTGTAACTATTTTAATTGATTCCGGAGCTACGTTAAGTTACATTAGTCCTAAGGTTGTGGAACAATTTAAGTTACAAACTGTCAAATTTAAAGACCCTTGGCTAGTACAACTGGCAATAGGGGAAAACAGACATGTGCTAGCTAACGTCAATAACTACCCTTTAAAGATAGCAGGACAGTCAGTGATGGCAGATTTAAAAGTGCTTCCCCTTGGTTTGTATGATGTGTTGATAGTTATGGATTGGTTAGAAAAATGTCGGTCCATTACAAACTATAAAACAAAGACTATCTATTACAAGGATGAGCTCAAAGAAAAGCAAGAGATGCAAGGTATTAGGAGGCCAATGCAGATTCGACCAATAACCACCTCTCAGTTGGCAAAATGTATTAGGAAAGGATGTCAGGTTTATGCCATCCAAGTGGGTTATGCCAACCCAAAAGATAAAACAACCACATTGCAGAGAATTCCAGTGATACGATAATTTTTTTATGTGTTCCCAGAAGAAACACCAAGACTGCCACCCAAGAGAGAAATAGATTTCATCAGCGAATTGGTGCCAGGGGCAGTTCCGATATCTCGAGCTCCTTACAGAATGAGCACACCATAATTGATAGAGTTAAATATGCAACTACAGGAGCTGTTGGACAAAAATTACATCCGCCCCAGTGTGTCACACTAGGGAGCCCTAGTGTTGTTCGTTAAAAAGAAATATGGGACCCTTCGTATGTGTATGGACTATCAAGAGTTGAATAAATTGACAATCAAGAATAGATATCCTTTACCCCATATTGATGAAATTTCTAATCAAGTAAAAGGGGCGACGACATTTTCAAAAATTGATTTACAATCGGGGTATCACCAAATTAGAATTAAAGAGGAGGACATAGCCAAAACTACTTTTAGAAAACAATATGGACACTATGAGTTTGTGGTGTTACCCTTTCGTTTAACCAATGCGCCCACAACCTTTATGTACTTAATGAACAATGTATTTCATCAGTATTTAGACAAGTTTGTGTTAATTTTTATCAATGATATACTAATATATTCTCAGAATATGGAGGAACATGAGCACCTCAGATTGGTGCTACAAACTCTTCGAGAACACCAGTTATATGCCAAGTACAACAAGTGTGATTTCATTAAGGAACAGATACAGTACTTGGGACATATAATCACTAAATATGGGATCGCTATGGATCCTGAAAAGATAAGGACCATAATGGAATGGCCATTTCCAAAGGACATGGCAGACATAAGATCCTTCATGGGGTTAGTAGGTTATTACAGGCGTTTTGTCGAAGGATTTTCGAGAGTGGCTTACCCTATCACTTCTTTGTAGAAGGGAAAGATTTTCAAATGGATCGCAGAATGCCAAAAGAGTTTTGAACAACTCAAGCATCTCCTCACCACCGCACCTATTCTAAGCATAGTCGATCCAAGCATAGATTATGTGGTGTGTACATATGCGAGTAAGGTGTAGGATGAGTATTGATGCAAGAAGGAAAGGTAATCAAATATGAGTCAAGAAAATTGAAATAGCATAAGCAAAAATATTTCGTTTACGATCTGGAGTTTATGGTTGTCATTCATGCTTTAGAAATGTGGTGCCATTATCTTATGGGGATAATTCTTTTCATTATTGATGGACCATCACAGTCTGACTAATCATTTTAGTTAGCCCACCTTAAATGCTAGGCAAGCATGGTGGGTATATTTCTTAAGTTTCTTTGACTTCGAGATCAAGCATTTAAAAGGGAAAGAGAACCAGGTAGCAGATGCTTTAAGTCGAAAATTACAATGTCTCTATGAGATTTCTCGCAACAAAGGAAAAAAGTACCCTCAAAGAAATGATTAAAAAGGTAGCAGAACAAGATGCAGCATATTAGCAAATAGGACAGAAAATGCAACATTCAACCATCAAAGAAAATCAATAAGGATATAGTATGGATGCTGCTGGAATGTTGTATTATAAGAAAAGGTTGTATGTGCCCAATCTAAACATCATTAAAAACTTGATTTTAGATGAATTTCATAAAAGTCATTATTCGAGACACCCAGGATATTAGAAATGATCACTGCACTCCAGAAATAATATTATTGGTTGGGAATGAAAAGAGATGTGGCTGAATACCTAGCACGTTGTCTGGAATGCCAACAAATTAAAGCAAAACACCAGTACTCTACTAGGTTATTACATCCATTACCCACTTCGGAATGGAAATGGGAAACCATTTCTATGGACTTCATAAGAGTTTTACCCAAATCAAAAAATAACAATGATTCTATCATGGTGGTGGTGGACAAGTTAACCAAATCAACATATTTTATACCAGTGCAATCTACTTACAGAACTATGCGGATTCCCCATATCTTTATGCAAAATATTTTTAGACTGCATGGGTTACCAAAAACAATAATTTTTTACCATGATGTAAAATTTACATCGGCCTTCTGGAGAAGTCTGTTTGGAGAATTGGGAACTCAACTGAATTTCAGTATTGCTTATCATCCTCAAACTGATGGACAAATAGAATGAGTGAACCAAGTTGTTGAAGACATGCTAAGAGCATATGTGATGCAGGAACCAACCAAGTGGGAAGAATATCTACACTTGGTTGACTTTGCGTACAATAATGGCCATCATACATCTTCACAAATGAGCCCATTTGAAGTGTTTTATGGCCAAAAGTGTCGCACACCCTCAAGCTGGAGTGGACCCGAAGAAAAATTGATGTTGGTTCCAAAAATGCTTAAGGAGATGGAAGGAATGGTCAAGAAAGTACCGTCCAATCTTAAGGCAGCACAATACAAGCAAAATAATTTTGTTGATTGGAAAAGGAAGTTTAAGGAATATCAAGTAGGTGAGCATGTGTATGTGAGAATTAAAGCAAAGAGGAGCACATTACAATGGAGTGGGAGCACCAAGTTGGCACCCCGATTCTGTGGACATTTTTAGATCTTAGCGAAAATTGGGTTGGTGGCATACTAGCTCACTTTGTCAAGTCATATATGGGTCCACAATGTCTTCCATGTATCGGTATTGAAGAAATATGTTTATGATCCTAAGCATGTAATTAGCTGGCAGGATATACAGGTAAGAAATATCTCTAGTAGACCAATTTGAATGTGGCTAAAAAAAAACTGAATTAAAATGTTGTTTGTTTTAGGTCGAGCTGGAAGGAGAAATCTTGGTCGAGCCGATGAGTTTCCTCGATCGTAGAGAAGTAACATTGCGGAAACGAGCCATCACCCAGGTTAAAGTGTAGTGGAAGAACTTTGGGCCAGATGAGACCAGCTGGGAGGATGAACAACTCATGAGAGAATCTTATCCAGGGTTGTTCATGGCCAAAAAATATCATGATGATGTTTGATTTCAGGAGGGGGAGATGCAATGCCCTAAGGGAAATGTAAATATTTTGTTTTACCGCAGTAAAAGACAAACTGAATTTTAGTGTTGTTATATATTTGAATTTAATAATATTTTAATTATTGAAAATGAGAAATGTTTTAAGCATCAACTGAACTGCTAACTTCTCAAGAGGGAAGTTAGAAAAGATAATTGTTGGAAATACAACCCTAACTACCTTCCCTAACTGGAAGGGATTCCAAAGAAAAGGAAGAGAGGCGAGGAAAAATGTGCGATGTAAGGACGAGCAGGAAGAAGGGGAAAATGGCTAAGTTTGGTGATGACCAGATAGCCATGCACTATGTGCGAGTGACTTGCTGAGGACAGTTGTCCTGCAAGTGAGCTAGGGTGGGGGGGATTCTGGTCCCGAATGATGAATCTCAAGGATGGGAGGTAGATTTGGAGTGGGAGAATAGAGGTAGTCCTGGCTTCTAGAATGTTACAAAGGCTACAACAGCATAGGTAAGTGGACCAAAACACTTCGAAAGCATTTTGAAGTGTCAATGAGGTAGATAATGTTAGAATGTTTACACTGTAATGAAATAATGTCTAGGACCTAAGAAAAATGAAGAAGTTGTTTCATACTATGTGTCTCATTTAAATAGAAAACTCATAAAAGACATCCTAAGAAAAAAACATACAGTTGGTGGACAATCACTCTTCTGCTCTGCTAAAAAGGAGAGAAGTGCTATGTTAAAAGAAAAGTAGTGCTCTGCTCAAAGAAGAGCAGTCCTCTGCTAAAAGAAGAGCAATGCTCAGCTAAAAGAAGAGCAGCTAATCGAAGTTGGACCACTTCCAATATAGTTAGGATTGCATGAGAAAGCGATGCAAGAAACGAATACTGAAAACAAGAGAAACGTTTGATACACATAGTTCGATATAACGTCCCGAAACTTGTAAAAAGGAAATACATAAAACTAGGAAACATTTCAACCTCAACAATATTTTCTTGGATCAATTCATAAATAACTTAGGTAATATTCTTATTTAAAAAAAAAAGTAAAAAATTGCGGTGGAAATAGGGAATTAATTTCTAAAGACTAGGTTCTGGCCATAATTCTGCGATAGGGAGTTAAGCTAGTTTTCTTGCAAAGAAAATAATGCAACCTGATGTGCATCCAAGAACTTAAGTGTGAGGACTCAGGTCTAAACCAAGTCACTCATCACAACAGAATTAAACTTAGAAGGATTACTCGTCTAAATTCTTTAAAATTCATGGTTTTCCCTCATTTCCTGGTGGACGAGTTTCCAAACACCAACTGTTTCCAAACCCCAACGATAAGAAACCCTTCAAACATCAACGAAGGTAATTCCAACTAAAAGCACAACAGTAATTAGAAAATGAATATACTATCAGGTAATCAAGACGATTTGCTAAATGAAAACCCTCTGCAGAATAGCATAACGAGAGGGACATAAAGAAAATAACATTCAAAAGGACAACAACATATGGTATCACCCCATAAGTTTAGAAAACGTACTCTATGGAACATAACCTAGAAAGATTAATTCAAGATACACAAATTCTACCAATTTATTACACATTAAACAAGCTTAAGAGTGTAAGTGTCTTCCAGTGGTAAAATTTAAAACAGAAAATTATCTTACTGTAGATAACTATTACAATTATAGAATTGGCCAGTGTGGCTCAAAATATCAGAGGTGAAATCCCCTCAAATTTAACTAGCTTCTTGTAAAAGGAACAAGATATGACTCAAGCCTTTGGGCTGAAACCAGAGGGGCAGCACCTCTTCATAAGCATACACTTAACATTTACCAAAATACGAACATTTATAAAAGAGAATGGCTAGACTACACAGGAAGGTTGAATCACCTCCTTCCGCAAAGGCAATTCAAAGGACTGCAACATGTTGTAAGAAAAACTAGGGTTGAAACCCTCATACCCGGTGGAGACCTCGGAGGCATTCCCGTTCCTGGAAAGCTCTGTTCCCAACTGGTAGAAAACTCAAAACAAGAGTGGGATGTAGCGACGAGCAACCACCACGAATAGGTTAAGTAATCGAATAAGTTCTTAAAAAAAAACTTTGTCTACTGTGAGAAAAGGTTTTTACCATTATTGCAATAAACAAGAAACGAAAACAAGAAACTATCGAGCCGCAATCTTACCTGAAATACCAACCCTAGTAGTGAGGACAAGGATTGGCACTTCGAGTGCCCTTAAAAATCTCCATAGAGCTCTGGTTTTAATTGGGAACATGAACATGATTGGAAGCAGGAGACCAAGCAGAAGACATGAGCAAAGACAAATGAATGAGAGCTCGATTCGGTACCAAGGGTAGTGAAAGTTGAAGGAACCAACCCTGGCCATTGGATCTCGCAATAGGCCTCAGCACCATCGATACAAGAGGAATCCCAAGGCGGCAGCTGAGGCTAGTTAGGACAGCCCATGCCACGTATAGTGGATAGTGCAGGTAATTAATGAATCATCAAATTTATCCAGAATCAAATGCAGCTAACCAAACAGCTAAAGGACATGTAATCCACAAGTCTCAATGTGCATAAGACTTACATACAATCCAACAGTCTAGATTGATTTACTTCAACAGTGGAGTCATGTCACATATGTGCAACGGTACAACCTCATGGGTATTATGAGTTAATGATTATGTTTGGTAGAAATTGGGGGTAAATACGTGAAACATGATTTATATTTTATGTATTTACAAAATGTTACAATTTTTTTTTTAACTAGGTACATGACATGAGGGTTCGAAATATTTGCCATCTAAATCATTATTGTGATTAATCTGGAAGAGTTATTATTTTCAATATGAATAAAAAAAATTCTGATTTCTAAAAGATATAACTTCTGAAAATATTTTTAATTATTTTTTTGTCCAATAGACTTTTTTGACTTGTTTAACTTTTACCATCTTTGACCAAGGAAAACTATTTTTTATCTCTTTTTTCCTTGCACTTATATAATCCCATTAGCACACTTTTCTAATTACTCTTCCTTTTTCCTTCCCTAAGGGTAGGTGGAGAGTCTGTTTAAGGGTAGTGTTGTTGTTCCACATTAAGAAAAGAGATATCTAGAAATATCAAAATTATAATTTCCATAATTATAAAATATTTTTAAGAAATAATATTAAATTTTAAGTTAGATTGATCATATAATTGGGTTTTAAGTTAAATATTTCTTATTATTCTCTAAGATAGTCTAACTAACAAATAATATGACTAATAATGACTAATAATGTCATTAATCATGTCATTTGGATTAATTTGAAAGACATTATTATTCACAATATGGATCACAGAAGTCTACAAGATAAAATGACTTTCTTTCTTGGTCATTTCTCCAGTGAATTTTGCCAAAATATAGTATAAATTTTTAAAAATAATAAGTTTAAGTTGTTTAAGTTATAAATTTACAGTTCTCTAGGCTTTCTGAGAAGGTTAACCCATTTATGCATTAAAAAATGCATTTTAAACAACAAGAAATCACATTGTTACATGAGATTATATCACTAATTTAAGAGAAAAGAACATTTTATTTATTAATTATCTTCTCATAATTAATAAGTTACAATATTAAAAAAATGTTTATATTTATAATATTAATAAATATAATTAATAAATTTTATTCTATATTTTTTATTTTTAATTAATTAATAATTATTTTTAAAAATGAAATATATGATATCTACTTTATTATTATTATTATTATTTTAAAACTATTTTAATGTTACTAATACATTTCAATAATATAAAATTAATAATTAATTAGAAAGAAAATCATTAAACTTTGAATTGTAAACCTTTATACTAGAAATACCTTAATTGAATTGTCCTCCACAATCTTATATCACTTGGATTTTAATAATATAAAATTGATTCAATATATTTATTTTGAAACAGTAATGATCGAATGACTAAACATGAGCCAAAATGCCACGTACTGACAACCATGGCACCACCTACTCCTTGAGCCTAATTAATATAGGACAAGCATGTCATTTCAAGGAATCGAACATGGGTGGTTAGGGAGTTAACAACCCATCTCAACTACTTGGTATAGCCTTAATTAATCAAATATGTCCATGTCTATCAATAATATAAAGGAAATTCAATTTGTTAATATAATCAATACAATGATAATTTAAATCTATTGTGTGTAATGGATTTGGATTCAATAAGTGATATTCTTATATGCGATATTTCTAAAATGAAAATTTGATGTTAAAATAGTGTGTTTAAAACCTTGATTGTACATATAATATAAGAGTTATGGTTTTTCTAAGCGAGGGTTTATGGTTTTCGTCTTTATGTGGTTTACATTTCTCATGTACACATCCCTTGAAGAATAGCTCATAGGTTACTCCTATGACCCCTTAGAAGGGATTAACATTTGGATATCCCATTATCCTCAAGTTCATTTGTGTCCTCATGTCAAGTGGTGCCCTTCTCATTTGGTTTATTCTTACTTATGACAACCTCCCATTTGTGGCCTAAATCTCCACCATAATTCTTTGATAAGGGTCGCCAGCCCTATAATTCATTCCAATATGTTGAACGAAAGGGTGGTACAACCCTCTTAATCATTAGATATAGCAATGTCTAATCAGAAGATTAGCAATATGGCTACAAAGTTATATAGAATTATTCCTCCTCCTCTGATATCTTCCCCGTTGGTTACCACCTTTAGATCCTTGCCCATGAGAATCCCTAATACATTCATTTTTTAGTAACCCTATGGCTCCATCACAATTAGGCTCTATCAAAAGAGTCGTTTCCTGCAAAAATTTGAGTGGTAGAGATCTAGCAAAGTGGCTATCTAACTGGCTGTCGCTAAAAACTAGTTTGGTTAATGTTATGATCAAGAATATTCATAAGTGAGTAAGAGAAAGATGATAGTGCAATATCCCTTTTGGAATATTTGGCTAAAATAATGGTGATTTCGTCACAACAAAATCAAACCAGAAAGTACATGCATAAAACACCATAAATTTACACTATTTTTTGCTAGCAATATTTTTAATCTACAATATAGCCTAGAAAATAAATAGTATTGATACTATGAAAAGTTCATGAAATTTTTGCAACATTGTAAATAACCAGAAATGTTGAACACAAGAAAAACATATTTAATCTCAGTTTGATTATATTAATGATAAACAAGAGTATATGGAAACATGAAATAGGTTGAAATAGTTGAGAATCTCGAACAACTACTGCAAAGTACGCCCAACCTAAAAATATATTTGTTGTAGCACTAGACCTAGCCTCTCAAAATGAAACTGCAACCAATAAGCACACCTGTGAATTCTGAATGAATTCACCGAGGGGAGAGAATTGTTCTAACCCACTCTCAGTGAAATCACCCAAGGGTTTCCATCCTAGGGTTACTGCTGAAGTTGGGAACTCTCGGTTCTCCAAACGTCTCGACAAGAAGAAAAATATTCAACTCAAGGATGTCCCAAATGTTCTCCTCCTCATCCTTTTAAAGACTCCTTAGATAGATCTCCAAGTCTCTAAAAGAATCTTATTTTGATTATTTAATAATAGTATAGAAACTCCTTTTTTACTCAATCTAAGTGACTTTTAATTTATTTTATTTCATTACATCACTTTGCAGCATTTTTCCTTCAATTAATTATTTTCCCCTATTTTAATTCAATAAAGTAACTAATTAAAGTCAATTTTAATGTGGGAAAATTGTCAACCACCCACCATACTCTCTATGGCCACTTGAAATCACTTCTAAACATCAAATCATGTATAGATTCCTGTTCCATTTCCAACAAGCTATTACACCAAGGGACTCCATCAAATATTACTCCCCGAATGCCACCTCAAGCATAATTAATTAAGTCAGACCCATTAATGATTCTTCCTTTTGAATGTTGTCGGAATGCAATGAAACAAAAGGAAAATTGTGTGAATGATAGTATATGTCTATAAAACCCCCTCCTAGGTCTACCCAAAGAAACCATACGAACATAGGTAAACATGAGGAGTGATGCTACTACAATCAGATTCAACCCACTATGTAGATCAAAATATTGCTCCATCTGACGTATCCAATTTACCGGATCTTGCCATCAAACTTCCTCATCTTGCTTTTTATTGATTTTAGGAGCACGATCTTGAAATGACTGTAACTTTGTACTTTCAAATCTTTAAGCTCTAAAACTATGACCTGTAGTAATCCTCTGTGTCCTCTTTCCAATGCCACTAGTCTGACCCCAATTGGATTCTCCAATGAAGAGTTATGCAAAATCTCCCACAATGACCTAATTATAGACTAATTCAGTAGAGTGAACTTGTAGGACGTGCCACGTATCCCTATTTTGACCTTTGGCTCTAAAAACTAAATACGCGAAACTACAGTCCGTCCTCTTTTTGTACCTTCTTACGAAATTTCAATCTGATGCTCAGAGAGAAATTTATGACGATTTTCCCCAGGTCACCTGTTTTGAATGTAATTCGGGATTCTACAAAAGGACCAACTTCCTCAGATCATATCTCCTCAAATATAGTGCACAAAGCTCTGAAATGCGTACCCGAGATTTAGTGCGAT
>APFE030257579.1:0-13939 GCA_000404065.3 Pinus taeda
CGCCCCCCCTCTAACCCCCCGGTTCACTACGTAGGTTAGTCGTGGAAAGAATATAACACAACCCAACATGGATTTTGCAGACCTAACCCTAACTGCCGGAGTCTCAAAACAACCTGAAGGCGAGTGAAAGGGATCAGATGGGTTAGTGCCTACCGGAGGATGAGGCCTAACAGGAGTCACCGCAAGAAAGGATGAACTAGGCGGATGCGGATGAAAGGAGGGTGACAGAGGCGTGATAGTGGACAGAAATGAAGGGTCCCAGGGGACAGAGGGGGAAGGTCCAGAGTAGGGGAACCCCGAAGGGAGTTTCCGTCAGAGGGAGGAGTAGAGCGGTGGTTCGGCAGGGCTACCACCAGAGACGAATATGACAGAAACGACTTCGAAGGGTGGCCGGGGCCAGCTGCAGCAGATGAGAAATTAGGGCATCCAAAAATTACCCGGTCAGGATGTGGATCTTCAGAGTAATCGACCTCCTCCTCCATTTCCATTAAGTCTCCCAATATATCAGCGGACATCCTGATAACGACAGATGGACCAGAAAACAGGTAAGGTAACAGCTCAACAATAGCTACAGGTAACGCGGGCAGTGGGAATAGTCTGTAGAAGGAGGGTTAACCAAAACCCTTACGGTCATTCACAAAACTCTCCATCCTCTCCTTTTTCATTTTTTTGTTATTTAAAATGCATTTTAAATTTCTAACAATTTTGACCGAAAATATACCCCAAAAAAACTCCAAAACCAAACCACTTTTTAATCTCTCAACTTAAACTTTTTCTTTTTTATATAGTATTAAAAGAAACAATTTCAATAAATATCTCATAACAAAATGTATGTAATAGAAATGCATAAACAATATTATTATATGTTTTTTTCAATGATTATTATAAAGTGAAAATGGAAATTTAACGTCTAGAGAAATTTCTCCAAATGAATTTATTTAAGTCTCTCATAACTCCACATTGAATTCTTCACAAAATCACAATGATGGCACATGATGATAACTAGATGACCCAGGTGAATATTTACAATTGATAAAAATTGTTTGTCTTAAATGTTGATGAATTAATCTCCATGATGAAGAACTCGTTGAGATTTTTCTAATGACACTTGAATGAGGTCAAACATATGTCATATGAGAAAATTATGGCTATTTGAATTGTGCTAAAATAGGTAAAAAGATGTCTAGGACTTGAAATGTGGCATCACCAAAGAATACACATGGAAATATGGATGTTGATGTGGAAATATGGATAATGACACATAATAGTGTGGAAACTAACATGACACGTTGAATAGAATGTACAAGCACTAATGTGGCACTATTGATTGGACATATTACCAAATGTAACATTGTTGTCTATGTAGATTGATGTGGATACCACAAGGATCAATTATAGGATTCCACATGGCACCACTAACAAGGCAACTATGGGTTGAAGTTGGTAAAACAAATTCATGAAATGTTCAGTTTGGCATGTTTGAATCCCATAACTCCTTACAAAAAATAGAATGGGTTATTGTTGAACCAATGAAATATTGTTCGAAAATGTATTGGAAAAAAATATTTTTAACTTTGGAATGTACTAACTATTCAAAATTAGCATTAGTGGGGATTGACCCCATAACCTTTTCCTGACAATACAGGGACCCAACCAACAAGTCAATGAACATCTTTCTATAGTCGATCAGGTAATTTATATTTAACCTTTGCATATTATGTGATGTCTAAAAGTGGATAGGCCACAGGTTAGACCCTACAACGTCCACACCCATAATACAATGATGTAACCATCATGAAAACACATTGCTTTGTATGGTGAGGTCAATAATATTGTAATTAAATTGGAATATGTCCATAGCCTAAAAATTTAGAAACGTCCCATAGGTTTGACCCCTCGACCTATTCTATATAACTAAGGGTTTTATCTAGTGCACCAAGGGGTGCTATTTTTTGAAATATTTTGACACTATATTATTTTAAAGTGTTAATTTTACTATGTAAATTGAATAATTAAGGATTTTTAGGACATTTTTTGGTATCGCAAGAATGGGAGGCAACTGCAGGATTTCCACAACCTCTATAGAAAATTTGAAGACAAGTTTGTTTGTAGGTTCCAGACCAAGTGGATATAACAAACATTTTTTGAATCTCATAATGGCTTGGTTCCTCACTAGGAGTGGACCTAGATATGTAGCCTAAGATGGGTTAAATCCATTATCATCTTCTTTGTCTTGTATCTATTGTTTTTTGACATTCATTTCTTCAATTCAACCCTTCAATTTATCATTAAGATTTAAAATTTAACCCAAATTCAGTCCACAATTATAATTATTTTCAAATTAGTTAGTAATTTTCAAAGTGTGAAAACTTATCATATATAAGCTTAAGCATGGAGAAGTATCAATTGAAGGGTAACCTATTGAATTGAGGCACACTACTCAAAGACAAAAATTGTCATCACCAAAAGGAGGGAATATTTCTTATTCTGAAGGGGGTTTTGTTGAAGCGATCATGACAATGAAAGCTATAGTGGAGGGAATGTAGTGAGGATGGAAGAAACCCAAGGAAAGTCATTCATTTGTAAAAGTTGAAGGAGGAGGAGTTGGTGATGATACTCCTAAGATTCCTCTACCCCATCATCCTCTTCTTCCACTCCAAGTGAAAATTATTCTTTAAGGAAGCGTTTTAATAACATTACATTTAATTTACATTTATTGAAACTAAGCATTAAATTTGATTTTCCAATGTATGATGTTGAACTTAATGCAAAAAAAATTGGATAGCTAGATTAGACAACTTGAAGTCTATTATGAGATTTAGAAGATTGTTGGTGGTAATGCAAATATCTAACTAGACACTCTTCGATTGGGAGGCACACCATTGATTTGGTGGGAGAGTAGAAATTAAGAAGATCTCCTTCAAAATGTTAAAATAATTTCTTCTTGCAATGAGTTCATATCTACATGAAAGAAATAATTTTATCTGTTATGTTATATGCCACAAGAAATAATAGATTGGAAAAACTAAAGGAAAAAGTGTACAAAGTTATATTCAGGAATTTAGAAAAATGCCACTAACATTGGGCATTCCTCTCTATACACAAGAAACTTTTTTGAAGTACATTGGTGGGTTACATACTCATTTGAAGTATGCTTTTAGATTATGTTTAATTACACTAATATTGATAAAGTTTGTGTACAAGAAACTCACGTTGAGTCATGTATATGGAATGTTTATGACGGTTTCTTTACTGAACTCATTTAGTAAAAGTAAGGAAAGAACAAATGAAAGGAGAAACTAAAAAGAACAACCAAAATGAAGAAAGAGAATGTGAAACCTTTGTGTTTCTATTGCAATAAGGAATGTCATGAAGAGGATAAATGTTGGAAACTGCATCTAGAACTAAAGCCCAAATGGTTCAGAGATTGGAAGGGTAAACAAAAGACTATTGCTACAATCCAACAAGATCTTAGATAAATCTCAAGTGATGAAACTAAGATTACAAGCAAGGGAGCATAAGGTATATCTTTTGTTGCTATTTTTAATTCATGTTCTCGTTCTTCAAGTTGAAAATAATTAATATTATTTTGTATTAATGGAGAAATGGTTACACAAGTTGTAATGTATCTCCTTAGTTTAGGATTTGTTCCTAGAGTTTAGGAGTTTGGTTGCAACATCCTGTTGTACTTAATGACGTAATCTTTCATTCATGAATAGTAGAGTGTACGGAGAGAGTTCTCTTTGTTTGAGTGCAGTCTCCAGGTGCAGTACTCACCTGTGAGCTGTAACTCCTTCTTTTTCAATTCAAGTCTGATTTTTATCTTGGTATCAGAGCTCAGAGTAGGGACAACCTTATTTTTTTAGGATGCATCTTTGTACAGAATTGTAGTGGCGGTGGTGTATATAGAAGCTTCGTAGAATCAAGTGGACTGCAGTAACACCTGAAGCGGAGGTCTTAGATGACTGATCATCTCTGAGCGCAAGAAAAGGTTGGCACGGTTTCGTCGCGAACAATCGTGCCATTTTTGAGTGGAAAGAAGGGTTGGTGCAGTTTTTTCAAGATTGGCGCGGGTTTGAGAGTGGTAATCGTGCCAACGCGCTAGGAATTGCTATTGGCGCGGAAAAACAATCCTTAATTGCACCAATTTCGGAAGACGCGTCGATTTTGTTTTTTGCACGGGATTTTCGCCGTCAAGAAGCGTTAACCTCTTTCTCTTTGGAAAATCTGCAATTTTTTGCAGATCGGCCTTGTTCAGTGGTGGTACTTTCAAATTTCAGATTTGTTCGGTGGTAGCATATCGGATTTGCCCGATGGTGGCGCATTGGATCTCTTGGTATGTTCGGTGACAACAGATCGGATTTGCTCAGTGGTGGTGCATTAGAAGTTCCTGATCTGTTCGGTGATAGCAGATCGGATTTTCCCAGTGGTGGCGCATTAGAGTTCCTGATCTGTTTGGTGGCAGCAGATCAGACTTGCCCGGTGGTAGCTCATTGAAGGTACAATTTTTTTCTTTCAGCAAAACAGAGGTTCAGATCTGGTATGTGGTGATTTTTTTTTAGTGTTCAGTTGGATAGACTTATTCATCAGAGGATCAGAAATTTCATCGGTCTAATATGAATAAAAGTATATAATCGTATCTCCACGAGTCTGGAAAACTTGATGGATCGAATTTCACCAACTGGAAATTCAAGATGCAGACATTACTTGAAAGTGCAAATGCATGGTTAATCGTTATAGGAAATGAGCTGAGACCAGGATCAGCTGCACAAGAGCAAGATTGAGATAAAAGGGAGAAAAAAGCGAATACAAACCGTGTCTTGTCACTTAAAGGCAAGCTGTTTGCATTGAAGATGGAGAAAAATGAGTCCGTTGCTGGATTCATTGCTAAATTCAAAGACCTGAAGGATAGATTGGGAGATATCAGAGAGAAAGTTTTCGATTCAGATCTGGTCACGATCACGTTGAACGGAATGACTAATGAATACTAGGTGTTCATCTCAGGGCTGTCAGCAAGGGAGAAAGCCCCTGCGTTTGAAGAGTTGTCAGGGATTCTGCTACAGGAAGAAGAGCGACGAAAAAATTTGAAATCAAAGAGAAATGACCTTACTTTGATGGAAAAAAGGAGACAGTATAGAGGGAAGCAGCATCAGCAACCGCAGCATAAAGGTGCCAACACATTTCAGAAGAGACCGTTTAAAGGTATGTCTGCTAATAATTTTCCCAGCAAAAAATGTTTTTACTGTGGAAAACCTGGTCATCAGATTAAATATTGTTATAAGAGGCAGGCAGACGAAGGAAGAAACAAACAGAGAAAACATAAGGGTTACTTTGTTGAGTAAGAAGAGGACCATAGGCATGAACTTCGACTATTTATAGTCGTTTGTGCTCTTTCAGCTTCAAAAGCAGATGAGGACGACATATGGTATGTCGATTCTAGTGCATCTTCACATATGACTGGTAAGAAGGACTGGTTTGAGTTTCTTGAAGAAACTTCATGTGGGTCAAAAATCTATTTAGGAGATGATAATGGATATGAGATCAAAGGATATGGTGACATTCCTGTAAAGTTACCTAGCAGTGACATTAGACATCTTAAAAATGTATTGTATGTTCCAGGAATTAAGAAAAATTTGGTCTCTGTCTTAAAGATTACTAATCAGGACATGCAAGTTCAATTCTTTAAGACTAACTCTATCATTAAGGATAGCCAGATGGAAACAGTTGCAACAGGAGTGCGCGTGGGGAACCTATACAGACTAGATGTGAAGAGTATGCCACAACAAGCAATGGTTGCAGCTGGATTGACACCCGAAGATCTCTGGCATCAAAGATTCGGCCATCTTAATCTACAAGACCTCATCCTACTTCAGAGAAAAGGTATGGTTGATGGACTCCCTGTTTTCCATAATGTTAAGCTGGATTGTGATGGATGTGCATTAGGGAAAATGCATAGAAAAGAATTCCCTTTACATGTTAATAGAAAGGAAAGAGATATTTTAGAACTGGTGCATATAGACATCTGCAGACCTATGCAAACTAGGTCATTAGGAGGAGCATATTACTTTATCTTATTTACAGATGATTGCACTAGATTTTCATGGATATACTTTCTGATTAAAAGGAGTCAAGCCTTTCAATATTTTAAAGAGTTTAAATCCATGATAGAAAACTAGATAGGAAAAAGGATAAAAACTCTCCGCTCAGATCAAGGGGGAGAATACAAGTTGGGAGAGTTCATGAATTTCTACATGCATCATGGGATTGTGCAATAGTTTACAGTGCCTCACACTCCACAACAGAATGGAGTGGCAGAATGGAAGAACACAAATCTTGTGGAGTGCGCAAGGAGCATGCTTCAAGGTAAGGGTCTATCAAATGGTCTTTGGGCAGAAGCGATTAACACTGCTGCGTATTTAAAGAATAGGAGTCCTACTAGATGTTTAGGCTTCAAAACCCCTTTTGAAGCATTGTTTGGATTCAAACCAGCAGTGAGTCATTTAAGAATATTTGGGTCAAAATCTTATGCTCATATACCTAAATCAGATAGGAAGAAGTTAGATCCCAAAGTCCTGAAATGCATATTGGTTGGATATGGCACTGAGTTCAAGGCATATAAGTTATTTAATCCTGTGACTCACAAGGTTTTTGCAAGCAGAGATGTCATATTTCGTGAATAGGTTGAAGAAGGAAAGGATGAATCTAACAGTGATTGGCACATTCCATTGCTAATGGAAGAAAACAGTGAGGAAGATGAAGAGCAGGAGCAGAAACAAGAAGAAGAAGTAACAGGTAATGATGCAAGCCCATAAAAGGCTGAAATAGACAAATTTGAGGTAAGTCCCATACCAAGGAGATCAGGTAGGAAGACTCGATTATCTTCTAGACTGAAAGACTATGCATTAATGTCAGAGATTGTAAACATTGTAGAACCTGCAAATTATGAGGAAGCAAGTAAATCTGATGCGTGGAGGGCTGCAATGTATGAGGAAATAGAATCAATAAATAGAAACCATACTTGGGATTTGGTTGAATTGCTTGAAGGTAAAACCCCCATAGGATGCAAATGGCTGTATAAACCAAAAATAAATGCAGATGGGAGTATAGAGAAACTTAAAGCTAGACTGTAGCAAAGGGTTACTCACAGCAAGAGGGAATAGATTTCGATGACACCTTTGCTCCTATAGCCAAATTAAACACCATTAGAATGCTAATTTCCTTAGCAACAAAACACAAATGACAGCTACACCAGCTAGATGTTAAGTCTGCATTTCTGAATAGTGACTTGAAGGAAGAAATTTATTTAGTACAACCTGAAGGTTTTGTGAAAAAGGGGCAGGAACATCTTGTGTGTAAATTGAAAAAGGCACTTTATGGTTTAAAACAGGCACCCAGGTCGTGGTATGAGAAAATTGACTCATTTTTTTTTTATAGCATGGCTTTCATAGGAGCTTGAATGATCCAAATATGTATACCAAGTTTAATAAACAGAGGAAAATTATTTTGATTTCTTTGTATGTAGATGATATGATCATAGCAAGGAATGCTAACAATCTGATCAAAGAAATCAAACAACAGATGTCACAAGTGTTTGAGATGAAAGATCTCGGAAACCTTCATTATTGCTTGGGATTGGAGGTATGGAAAGATTCTGGACAAACTTTTCTTACTCAAGGGAAGTATGCCAGAAGCTTGCTGGAAAGGTTCAGAATGGAGCAGTGCAGATCAGCAGCAACACCATTACAACAGAATTTAAAGTTGAGCAGTGACGATGGTACTAAAAAGGTGGATTCCACTATGTACAGACAGCTAGTTGGTAGTTTGATATATCTCACTACAACTAGACCAGATTTGGCATATTCTATTAGTGTGTTGAGCCAATTCATGTCAAAACCACTCGAAAGTCACTGGGTCGCATCAAAAAGTGTGTTGAGGTATCTTAGTGGTACTAGTAATTATGGCATTTTGTACATTGACACTTCTAATGTTATTCTAACAGGTTTTTCAGATTCTGATTGGGCAGGTAACTTGGATGATCGAAGATCTATCACAGGTTACACATTCAACATTGGATCCGGGGTCATAACATGGAGTAGCAAAAAGCAGACCAATGTAGCTCTATCTTCATGTGAAGCTGAGTACCAAGCATTGTGTGTAGCCACATGTGAAGCTATCTGGTTGAGAAGACTCTTCAACAATGCAGGAGAAGAGCAGAAGGAGTCAACTATTATCAAAACTGATAACTAGAGTACCATCAAGCTTGCATACGATCCAGTCTTTCATAAAAATACCAAACATATCGATACTCAGATTCATTTTGTTCGAGAGAAACTACAGTCAAAAGAGATATGTGTTGAATATTGTAAAACTTGTGATAATATGGCTGATATTTTTACTAAGCCTCTTGGGCATGTAAAATTTGAATTGTTTAGAGGGATGCTTGGAGTTCAGGATAATCCCTTTCTCCATTAAGGGGGGGAGCTGAAAATAATTAATATTATTTTGTATTAATGGAGAAATGGTTACACAAGTTGTAACGTATCTCCTTAGTTTAGGATTTGTTCCTAGAGTTTAGGAGTTTGGTTGCAACTTCCTGTTGTACTTAATGATGTAATCTTTCATTCATGAATAGTAGAGTGTACAGAGGTTTGAGTGCAGTCTCCAGGTGCAGTACTCACCTGTGAGTTGTAACTCCTTCTTTTTCAATTCAAGTCTGATTTTTATCTCTTCAAAATTTGAGGTAACACTTGATGAAAGGAAAGAAATTGAATTGTTTTGTATTGGGGTAATCTCAAAACACACTAATATTGTTACATTTTTTATAATGGATCATAAGTTAATCTTATTTCCGAAGAAATTATTAAGAAAATGGCATTAGAAACTAAGCCTCATTCAAAACCATGTGGGTTGGGTATGCGAAAATGTTTAATGATAGGTTACTAAGGAATATAAACTAATATTGTTGGGCAAGTGAAAATGTTTAATGATAGGTTACTAAGGAATGTAAACTAATATTTGCAAACACATAACAGAGGTAGAGTTAGATGGGTTTCCACTTAACATTTGTGGGATTTTTTTGGAAATTCCATATTTATATGAAATGAATGCCATTTTTTTTACAGAGAGGAGAATAAGTATTATCTTATGAAAGATGAGATTGAGTTAATTATGAGTTAAAAGTTGAGGATAATGTTAAATCCAAGGCAATTAAAGAGTGTGATCTTAGATATGAAATAGTTAAAATTATTTCTAACTATGATAAAACCTTTCAAGGTTAACAAGAATCACAACATGAGGAGTTGTTGCATGCAAGCATCAAGGAGCAAAGCTTGCAACCTTTGGTTGGCGTTGAAATAGATTCATTGGTTAATGTTGCTGCTATTGTGAACAAAAATCATATTGTTGATTCGTTCTCACTAGCAACTTCGTTCATTTTTACTACTAGTCGACTCTGTATGATTAGTAGTTGAGAGAGTGACTATGAATTAAAACTAACCAAATATATATATTCATTTTTACTTTTATTGTAATCTACAGTTTCACACAATTTAGAATATATTTACAATAAATACCTTTAATAAAATAGAAGATATTACATACATCTCATTCAACTTATTCATTCTCTGATATGAGCATCTCTTAATTGAATTGTGAGCAAACTCGCTGCATTCATTAAATTCATTTTAGCGGGTCTAAACTTTACTGAAGAAGAAATATAGGTTTGGGTAAAACATGCTTTTCCTTATAATCAAGATGTTCAAGAGATACATTTTCTTTACGATAAGGGAAGCGGACTTTGAAGAACAACTTTTATAGCTGATTACCGTTCATTCACATTGAATATGGAATATATATATTGCAGCTTTCTTCGAATGCAATGCCAAATCATGATGAAGTGGAATTTGAGTTTCTGGGAAATGTCTGGGAACCTTAAACCGACATTTAGACTCATGGAATTGGCAACAGAGATCAGTTCGACCCCACCGCCAACTTCCACACATATTTCATTTCGGTGTAAGAACAATGATGCAATGAGACTGCAGAATCTTAATGGGAAGGCCAAGGGAGACTGTGAATACGGTGACTGGTGATGCTAGAAGCTTAAACATTCCTCATCATGGATTAAGTTAATCATTAATTTAAGTCAATAATTAATTTATTATATTTGGATTAAGTTAATCATTAATTTAGGTTAATAATTAATTTATTATATTTGTATTAAGTTAATGATTTATTTATGTCCATAATTAATTTATTATATTTTTATTAAGTTAATAATTAATAATGATATACGACTCCACCACCACCAGATATTTATTCGGAGGCTCAATTGGGTGCGCGGAAAGAGTCAGATATCCCGTTCCTCCACCACAACGCCGCACCCTGTGCTTTAGAGGGGACATTAATTTTGCAAAAATTTAAGTGTGTATCTAGTCTGACCTCAATAACAATGAAAATCCACATGAATTACTTAAAATTTACAATCATCAGAATCGGATGGCCATTTCAGAGTTTTTTCTATGACAACATTTCCAATTAAGTAAGATGAGAAATTCCAGAGTAGAGGGTTTATTTACCTCGAGGGGTTCCGTGCGCCTGCTGCAACCAGAGGACAGGGCAGGTTTAATTCGACGGCACAATAGCAGGAAACAGTGGTTAAGGTTTTAGTTACACTAAAATTGGTAGGGTGGATTTTAAAGTGGTATTTAGTTGACGTGATTGATTTGATTTTTAATAAGATATGTGGTATGAAATCTAACATTGTTTTTAAATTTTTTGAGCCTAAGTTTCTAATACTATGTTACGTTTTCTGTTATACCAAAATTCACGGAGATTAGTTCATTTCCAAACTTTTATAATTACTTTTTTTGAATGGTCCTAAAATGATCCCAAAGTAGCCATTAGAATCCACATGATTCATTCTGTGTAAAAATCCAACATCAGCTATATGCACATTGCATCTTGCATGTGTCACTTTACCTATCATATAACATTATGGGTCAGCAGAATGCATGGTACATAAATGAAACTATAAAAATTAAATGAAAAAACTCACTTTTATCATTATTTTCCAGTTTCCAATTTTATAGTTTTTTTTTTTCATTAATTTATGGAGTTTCCACACCTTATTTTATAATTAATTTATGGAGTTTCCATCCCTTCGTGTATAACGTTTGATACGAATAATCAAAACGAACTCGAAAGAAGGGTTAACTTCAATTTTTGGAACCGTGTTTCTTCGACCGGAGATTTCGAATCGATTAAGATTTAGCCTATAACTTAGCTTTTAGTTAAATATGGTCAGAAAAAGTGACAGTGCTTTCCAATTCTATGTTTTTTATTGCAGAACTAAGGAACTCGAAAACAGAACCTTCCCAGTAACCCTATAATATAATCGCGCTATATTACAGAACGAAGAAACCTAAAAAGCAAAACCTTCGCAGTAAACAGAGAAACTTCCATGCTAGAATCTCACATAAATAAACGAAAAAACCTATGTTGGGAGCACAGCATTTGCAGCAAGGAAACAACCGCTAAAAAACACTGTTGGGAGCTCACCAGCTGCTTATTAGATTGTTGATCTGGTTCTTGGCGAGACAAGGCTAGAGGTATATGACGAAAGGTGGATGGTCTTGATTCTTTAAAAAAAATGTTAAAGATAGGCATGCCTCTCTCTCCATTCACCTGGATTCAGTCCAGGTATCTTTCCTCCGTGTATGTTAACCTCCACTAGTAACTCATCAATGTTGACCTCCTTAATGAACTCTGTTTTATTTTATAAAAAATTATTTATTAAAAAAAAAAATCGAACATGCCCACAATTATTTATGAGCTAGCGTTTTATTTTTGCTAGGACTCTCATTTTAGAAAGCTATATCTCGAGATCTAGTGCACCAAATCACACCCATAAAGAATCATTGGAAAGATAATTTAGAGGAGAACAATTTAGAAATAATTATTTAACAAAATATGATTATTTAATATATCAAAGAATTAGCAAAAAAATGTGGGTTGCAATTTTGTAACGAGTTTAATTTTATGAGCGGATTTTTTTGGGAAGATTTTCATTTTTTTTAGAGGTTTTTGTTGTTAGTGATTCATTTCTAGATTGTTCATTAGCCAATAAAATCATATCAGAGAGTGATCAAGAGCTTAAATTTAGCTTTTATTAATTAATTAAATGAAATTCTATTTTGTTTGTTTATTTTCGATAGTTTTGGAATTTATGTTTTTGTTTACAAATTAGATATGATTTTAACGATATTTTCATTAATTTGTTTATAGAATTGGTTAGCATTATCATGACCCAGAGCTTTAGAGATTTGGTATTGGAGAAACAAAGAAAAGAAAGAAGTTTCTCAACTCTCAAATTAGATCTATTTTTTTTTTATTCAACTGTCATTGAAACATATTCCATTTTTGAAAATGATTTGTAAAAATTATAAATAAGAGCTCTGGATATGAGCCAAGGGTTCCTTTTTCTACAAGTTGTGTACTCTTTGCACTATTGTAAAGAGTATTTGTTTCGTGTAGGATTATTATGAATACTTAGATCTGAGCTTGATGGTTTTTCTTTCTACGGTTAAATCTTTGTTGTAGAGGTAGATTTCATGCTATTGTGGCTCTATTCTATATTGATAGAGCTTGATGTCTTGGGATGATTATTAGATAACTATAATTTGTAATTATAGATCATGAGACACACATATTCATGATTGTATTTCATTTAAAACACTATTACCTATTTGAATATAATCTTATTCTTTTGTTGATAGCCATTACAATTGTGTGAACTACTTCCATGTTTTAGTGGCTCATCTTTTTTTATTTTTAGTATTTTAATGGAGAGTGCACAAAAATAAATAATATTAGCTAGTAGATCTACTTCAACAGTTTGATATTGACCACAAATTGCATTTTAAATCCCCATTATTTGGTATTTAGCAACTACTTCTTATGTGTTAGGTTGGAATAGTTTTATTTATTCTTCTTTGTCCCGATACCATTTAGATATAGATTTAGTTTAATTCATTTTAAACAAAAGTATCATTATATAGGAGAAAAAGTCTAGAGGTCGGGTTGAGCCCTTATTTCAGCTAACATGAAAGGTTTCCTTTTCAAATGGACATAAAAGGGAAAGTCTTTCCTTCACCTATTAGTAAAACCATTCGATATCACACACTAGAAAGTTAAAGCTAGATTTAGAGTTAGTTCATGAATTCATCTTAGAGAGGGAGCTACACTTGCATGCAGATGAGGAGCTATTAGTTCCTAAGGATGAGCTTCAGGACGTGGATCAGCCACAGGACGAGGTTCATGGAATGGAAGAGACCACTCATGCAGCGCCAACCATCAGAGGGCGAAAGCACTTGACAGAAGCTGAGCGACTGGCTCAAGATGCAGAGAAAGTTGTAGGACCACCTACAGCCCAACGCAGGAAGAGATAGTCACCTGATCGGTACATTGGATACATGGCTCTTATGAGCAAGTGTGTTGTGACTGAGCCATCCTTTTTCGAGGAAGCTGTGGAGGATCCCGCATGGGTAGACGCCATGGTGGAAGAGTATGATTCTAT
This sequence comes from Pinus taeda, assembly GCA_000404065.3. Taxonomy (NCBI): domain Eukaryota; kingdom Viridiplantae; phylum Streptophyta; class Pinopsida; order Pinales; family Pinaceae; genus Pinus; species Pinus taeda. The sequence goes on from APFE030257579.1 coordinate 13,577, forward strand.
TATCAGAAACAGTGCATGGGAGATTGTTCCTAGACCGGAAGGGAAATCAGTGGTGGGTTCGAGATGGATCTACAAAGTTAAGCAGGCAGCTGACGGGAGTGTGGAAAAGTACAAGGCAAGATTTGTTGCCCGAGGATTTTCAGAGATTGAGGGGATTGATTATGAGGAGACCGTTGCACCTGTCACAAGGTATTCTTCCATACAGACGATTCTTGCTCTCTCAGCGCAGATGGGATGGCACATTCATCAGATGGATGTGAAGATTGCGTTCCTCAACGGAGTCATTGAGGAGGAGGTGTACATTGAGCAACCCGAAGGCTTTGAAGTCTTCAGCAGCGAGTCGCATGTGTGCAGGCTCAAGAG
>APFE030257581.1:0-10106 GCA_000404065.3 Pinus taeda
TAGTAACAGGGCCTCATATTCAGCCATATTGTTGGTACATCTGAAGCTTAGTCTGTAGGCTCTTCCCTCTGCATGGTTATTCTCTTTATTGTGCACCCACACACCTGCTCCTGCCCCTAGTTTGTTAACTGATCCATCAAACTCTAGAAACCACAGAGTTTCCTTTTTTAGGGGGTTTTGGATAGGGTCCGTGTGGCATGAATTTGTGAGTTGGAGTATAGGCTGATTTTTTGGCTTGGTTTGCTTAGCATCCTTCTCACTTGGCAGGGTTGTTTTGTTTTCTAGAGGGGCCATCTTTTCATTATCTTGTCCCAATGTTGTGGTTTCACAGTTGTTTGTTTGGTGGTCTGGAATACTGGCCTTGTTTGATTCAGTCAGGGTTTGGATATCAGGATCTTTTTGTTCAGCAGTTTGAATTGTTGTGATTATCTTAGTCTTTTCCTTGGTGTTGTCGTTTCTGTGGTCATTGAAAAGGATGTATGAATCTATGTCAGAGTGGATAGCATAAATGGGAAAGTTTTGGGGTTTCTCTGTACTACTGACCATGTATTTCATTAGTGACTCTCTATACAACCTCTTGGGTTGACCAAAGACTGGGTTAGTAGCATAAGACATGGTTTCTAGTTGGAGAGACCCTTTGAAGCTTTGCCCCCCATGATCTTGACAGTAACATCCCATATTTGGGTGGGATATCAGCAACAACTACATCCATTAGGATTGTTTTGTTTGGATATTGGACTAAAGACACACACAGGTCTTTTATTAGGCCTAGACACTTGACCTGGCTGGAGTCAAATGAGTAAAGGTCCTTGTATGGTCTAGTGATATCCAAATTCAATCTTTCCATTACAGATTTGGGCATTAAGTTATGAGATGCACCTGAGTCAAACATTGCGTTGTGTAGTATTTTGTCATGTACATGCAGGCTGACATAAAAGGGTAGTATTCCTGAGCCAGCTACTTTTCCATCAACTTCTGGGCCAAAAAGCAATTCAGGGGTGTCATCCAACACATTGACATTGTCCACATTATCTTTGCTTTTGGTATGAGTGAGTTGCAGAGATCTTTGAATCTGTTGTTTATAAATGTCATTTTTGGCTAGCTCTGCCAGAGGTATGGTTGTTTTCAATTTTCCAATTTCAGTTTCCAAGTAAAAGGGTTTTTCTGTTTGTGTTTTAGTGGTATTGGTGAGCCTGCTTTCCTTATCTGCTGAGGTTTGTTCCTGATTTTGAGGTTTGTTCTTGTTAATCACCTCTTGAGGCTCTTTGCTTGATTTAGACTTTTCAAATGATGGAGCTGGTGAATTCAGTGACTGTTCAGTGATGTCTTCAATAGTTATTTCATTTGTGGGTGAATCAGTTGTGTTCTTTGGTTCCACTACTATGGCACTTTTTGGCTGTATTTTATCTTTTGTTTTCTCAGGTTGTGTTACATTTACAATCCTACTTCTCAACTTGTATTGTTTGTGAACCTCATAGACAGCAGTGTCATAGCCTTGTTTGAAATCAAATGATTCCCCTGAATTGGTCTGAAACTGTTTACTATCTTCCTCCTCCTGATCCTCTTGACTTAAGAAGACTTGGTGCTTATTGTCAAGCCCCATTAAATGGATATGAGTATCTTCTGCTTGTTCTTCAGATGTGGAGGTTTCAGCATAATTTTCTTGAAATGGTGGTCTTATTTCAGGATCATTGTTGGCTTTGCTGCCACCAGGGTTTTGGTTCCTCCTAAAGTTTGGAGCCCTGTTGGGGTTATTTGGTGGTGCTTCCCATGAAGATTTTCTTTCCACAGATTCTACCCTATCACCTAACATCTTCATACCTGAAATTATTGCATCTAATTTCTGGTCCAAGGCAGAGGGCTCTTCTTTGAAGACAACTCTCTTTTTCTGTTTGGCCTATTTCCTCTTCGGGCAAATCGGTTTCTTTCACCGTTACAGCAACTCTCTGAGCTTCTTCGGGGTTTTGAGGGGCGGCTTTACTTTTAACTGGTAGGCCATATTGGGTCAAATCCATTGGGCAATTTGGTATAGGGCAAATTCCGGGTGAGGTCTTAGGTTTTGAGGCTTTATAGCAGTTATAACATTATTGAAACCTAGCACATACTCATACTATTTCTTGGGGGGCCCTTCTTATTGATTCATGGTATTTAACTCCCAAGTATGGTGTAATGGGTCTTTCTTTTTCTCCCAATCTATTTTGTGAAAGGATTGGTAGGAGGCTCAATCAGGGGTAGTTTATGCTGTTTGGTATGGCAAAGAGTCTAAAACCCATGTTTCTCACATCCCCTGTTAGCTTTGGGACAAAATATTCTCTCCCTTACAGTTTCATCATCTATTTCATAATTTTCAAAGTGATCTTGCATTCTCTTAGCATGTTGGATGGCAGAATAAGGGCCAGTGGAGTCAAAGTATGAGATTTTGGCCTGATAGTCTTGAGGTAAGGCCACTGGATTGGCAGGTAATTGTAAAGGTGCATACCTGGCCATATTTATTGGATTCTGGGGGTTGACTAGGACAACTGGGACAAGAGGAACAAAAGGTATCACAGGGGTAACAGGTATAGAGGGTATAACAGTATGAAATGGAAGAACATGTGTGGGAGAAGAAGGGATTAGTGGGGAACTTTGGGATGTTGATGGGGAACTAGGGGAATTAGGGGTAGAACGGAATAAGACCTTGACTGGAGTGGGGATTGAGTCAGGAAGCTCTGGCTGTGGACTGATGTCAGCAAGTTGATCTTGTATTTGCTGGTTCCTAACAAACCTGGGGATTGTATTGGGATTTTCGAATACAGTGGGAGGGTTGGGGTCAGGGTTATTCCTTGTGTACCTGAGATTCTTCTTGGGAGCCAGTTTCTGAGCCAGTCCAATAAGGTTTATGAACGTTTTTGTATAGCAGGAACTGGACAGGAGCTCTAGAGACGCTGTGTATCTGTATAGTTTAAAAAGAGGTCTGAGTCAGCTCTACCTTAAAGCTACAGATGTTTGTATAGGAGCAGCTTAAAGGTGTCTTAACTGATACTCAGACTGTGAGTGAGTGGAAACTCTTGATAGATATTCAGACCTTTAGATCCTGAAGGGTCCCCAGTGGAGTCGCCATTTATGTTAACACCCAGGTTGTTCTTTTTGACTCCCAAGAGAATACGGCCGGGGTAACCACTAACCAATCTTTGGGCTATAGCTTCTAGCCCAGCTGTAGTCAAAGAGGGCTCTCTCTATTAGGTTTGTCACTGCTTTCAGTGAGGGTTTTAGGCTAGTTATAAGATGAGTTTTTTGGTTGTTTTTGTGTGTTTGGTTGGGAGGATGCTTCTGATTTTCTCTAAAGTATATCAGCAGGAACAGTTAATCCATTGGGCAATGGGGTCTGGGACAGTTTTCTCTTGAGGTCTTGATATTGGTGAGGGGAAAAGTTATAGGGCCTGTGTGCATTCCATGAAACAATCTGTAAATAATGAGAGTGAGGTGAAAACAATCAGCAAAGAGCAGTTAAGAATTCTTTACTTAAACTGTATATTGTGAAAGAGGCTTGTTATCTAGGAGCAATTCCTTGAATTCCTAAAACAACGGTGCACTGTGATGATGAAGTATTAAAGGTAGCAGTTAAGAATTACGCTTTAAATACCTTATCAGAAGAAAAACATATAAGATAGCTTTGATTGAGCTCAGGGTAGTCAATGACTAAGTCCTGAGACTATTCTTTTTCCTTACTATCTAGAGTTTCAAACATATAGCAAACATGAGAGATACATGGAATAACAGGAAACACAGGTGAAATAAAGAGCCATGAGAAAAAACTTATTGAGCCATGTAATGCACAGGAATCCTGCAACTTCGAGGCACACACCATCAAGAGATCAAGAGACAACACATCTTTGAAGAAATCCCACTGTCTTTTGTATTAACTGCCTGAGAGTGTTCCAATATGAGAATAACATAGAAGATATCAGGAGAATTTCTTACATCCGGAGTCCAACCCCTCTAAACAAACGTGAGGGGGAATATATAGAGTTTACATACAAAAATATCTCAGGAATGGAGTCATCTGAGAGGAAAATATCTCTTACACTCGTACAGGGGAGAGTAGATGAGAAGTTATTACAAGTATAAATGATAGTTAAAGCCTTTAACTACTGTCAGGACGGATTTTTGACCTTTGGGCACTGCGCAGTCGGTTGTGCGGCTTTATCATAAATATGAACTGAAGTGCTCTGTCACTTTGATTTTGTATACTCTTGGCCCTGCCACCTGTGCATGCTGATGCTGTCGTTGATGCCGAGTACCTGTGCTGAGTTGGCTCAGCGTCTTTATGCTTGCTGTCATGGCTTTGTCCACCTGTAGATGCAATATGGACTGTATTGCTGCAAAAAAGTCTTGATTGCTCAGCCTTGGTTCAAAAGTAGCTTTATCAGGTCCTGCCAAGTATTTGGAGGAGGAAGCTGGTGCCTCAAAATTGACCCTATGGTCTCATCAGCTTCTGTGTACTTATAGAAATGAGGAGGTTCATCGAATAGATGTGCTATTTCATTTTTAATAAAAAATAAATTATCTAATTTCTCAAAAAGAGCCTGTCCTGTTAATGGGCCTGCTGAAGATGACCCAGGGGCCTCAGCAATCTGAATTGCTGAAAAAGTGCTTACTCTTTTGATGTACTTCTCATAAGAGAGAAGCTTTCCTGATTCTTCCAAGCTGGGAAGCCCTCTGTCCTGCAGGGCTGTAAACCTATTCTGGAACTTATGTATATCTGCCTGTATATCATGGATCTTCCTGTCCAGGGTGTAAATTAGGTTCTTCATTGTCGTGGTTCTTTTAATTAGGGAAATGGTTTCAGTCCTATTAGAAATTCCCATTTTTATCAGCTGAGAACCACTCCTATAGTTAAGGACTTCAATCATCTTAGGGGCAAGGTCGGCCATGTTTCCTAGAGCATCTCTTGCTCTGTACAGTTCTTTCTTTGCCCTGCCAATGAGTCCTATTTGTTCATATATGGCATCAATGTACTCCCACTGGTTAGTGATTGATTGTCCAATGGCAGTCCATATCACTTGCTTGATCTCTGCTGTTACTTTCTCAAAACTGAGCTGCTTTTCCAGCTCTGCAATTGTCTTTTTTCAGGGCTTTTACTTCCCTCTCCCTCTCAGCCACATTTTGCTTAGATTTATCATACTTCTCCTCTATCTTTGCTAAGCTTTCCTTGGCCTTATTGAGTTTCGTCATTTGAGCCTCTAGCACCTGGAGTTCTTGTCTTAATTTCTGCATATCTAGGCTCTCGGCCTGCTCTGTTGGTGGTGCTGTAGTGGCTGGCTCTGTTGTAGCTGGAGTTGTTGTGGCTGGGGCTGTTTCTGATGCCTGCTTTGGAGGGATGTCCTCTTTAGGGGTCTCTTCTAGGTTTATTATCTCTGTGGATGCTTTAGAAGACTGCCCTTGTTCTCCCCTCTGTATAGCTGCTTCTAGGGTATTCTCTGTATCCTGCAGCTTTTGCTGGGTGTCCACCAGTTCCTTATACAGGTTCATAAGCAGTGCAGTGATATCCTTATCTCTTCTTTGTTGGGCTACTTCATCTGTTTGCGGATGTATAGTTGGAGGGATCTTCATCTTCTTCTTAATTGCAGCTACATCTGCATCCCTTAGTTTAAGGACCTCCTGTATGGCCTTAACATCATTGGGATCATGCCCAAACTCTATGATGATCTCTTCTAGTGCCTTGATTCTGTTACCCTTGGCTTGAGAGGATGCCCTTTCCAACTCAAGCTGAGCTGCAGTGTTATTCAAATTGTTTTGCAGCCTATAATTTACCAAGGTCTTGTCTGCCAGGGTGGCATAGACCATCTCACCCGTCTACTTGTGGAGCTCGATCTGGTCCATGGGGTGGATGTCTTTTGCAAGGACTTCTAGGTTTGTCCTTATATAATCTGTAGCTGATTGAGGTCGCTGCACTGTAGGGGAAAAATGGCTCATAGTCAATTTGCTCTCTTGCACATCATAGGCAGCCATTAGTCTTTGTTGGTTTGGAGGAGCCATGTTTAACAAATGATTGTAGAGCTTGATTTTGAGTGGCTCACTCCTCCTCTTAGCATCCCTGAACTGGTCCTTTATGCTTGCAGCTGCACTCTTTCCATGTCCTGAGGAGCTGACCTCCCCGAGTGCTGTCCTATCTTGCTCTTACTGTAATGAGCTGGCAGAGGTCTCAAGGCTTTGCATTTCTTCTTCCGAAAATGGATTGAGCCTCTGCCTTTTTTCCGGACCTTCTGTGAGAGGGGTATCCCTCTCCCTTTTCCTGCTGATGTCCTCCCTCAGAGGGGTTTGGAGGACTGAAGAATCTATCCTAGAATCTTGTCTAGGAGGCGCCATGCTGGTTGTCTTATCTTGGGTGGCTGCTTGGTCTTCTCCCTTTTGTGTTTCCTGATCCTGCTGATCAGTTTGCTGCTGGTCTTGATGTTGTTGCTCTTGTTGGCCCTCTTGCTGTTGCTCCTGCTGGCCCTCTGCCTCTTCCATTACCTTGCCTTTTCCTTTGTCCTGCCCCTGATGTGAAGTTTGTGCTGCCCCTTCTTGTGTTGCAGACGAGGAAGCTGGCGCTATTGTGTGAGAGCTTGGTAGGGTAAGCACCTGAGAAGGACACTCCAAGTCAGCCATTTTCAATAAATGCCTCCTAGCCCTGTCATTAAGCTCTTCTTGGGACAGGGGTTCTACCAAGGTATTTTTCTGCCATTTTGGCCGGTTTGCATGTCTTGTTATGAGGAGCATGTTATGATGCTCATATTTGGAGAGTTTGTACTTTAGTCTCCTCTTGGATATAAAGCCATTGGGGTCATATGGTTTCCATAGGAAGCTTTGTGTTAGGCCAAGGCCATTCAACATTCTCTCTGCCTCCTTCCATCCTTCTCTTCTGTTCAAAATCAAATGACCAAGCTGGTTTTTTACTTTGAGTTGTGCCTTCTTGCCCCTGTTTGCAAAATGGATGAGGTCGGTATAGGCGAATTGTCTGAAATACTCCAGGGCAAAGAGCCTCATAGGCACATACTTGGGTAGCTTGAATGGGCACAGCTCACACCCATATATCCTAATCACAGTGTGATGCTGGTAAAAATACCAGTCCCCTATGCTGTAGGCATTGGACAACTGCAGAACTCTCTGCATTTCATCAGTGAGTCTTGGAGGAGGTTCTGTCATAAGTAGAGATAGGGCTGGATGAATGAAGAGATCTATGAACTCACAATATGTGTAGGGTGAGTAGAAATTTCCATGGAAGATTGAGCTCCAATATACCACCGATCTTGGATTTCCTGCTGCATCAGTTCTCTTAATTTCAAAAGAGAATTTGTCATGTTGGTGATACAGAATAAGATGATAAATGTATGAGGTGTATCTGAACACCCTCTCTCTGGATAAATGTAGGAACTGCTCGTGTATTTTGTCCGAGATATATGTGGCATAGTTATAGTAGACAGGGGTCCTTCCAGGGGCAAACCTTAACATCATGACTAGCACAGTTTCCTCTATATACTCCATTGATTTGTATCCCAGTACTGAGCTCACCATATGGGCCAGGTCTAGTCCAAGTTGGTTTAGGTATCCATCAAAGATAGGGGGATGCAGCACTGTGTCTAACTTGCTAACAAACAGTTGATTAAACCTCAGGATCTCTGCCTCTATAAGTGTTTTGGTCCCTTGGTTGATTAAGTCCAGCAGGGATAAAGGAACCATTTTCTTATCAGTCTTGAACTGAACCATGTCCCTGATGGCCTGAGGGGTGGTATAGAATACAACTTCACCCTTGGGATTGACTACAGCTCTCTGTGATGGCTCATAACAACTGGCACATAGATAGATTAGGTCAGGGAATTGTCTGACTAGAGGCATTTTAAAAGTTGGCAAGGCAGACTCCCAGATGCCTAGGATATCTGTTCCATCTCTGTATTTAGCCCTGAACTCATTTAGCAGTTGAAGATGAGGGGTGCATCCTTCTCTGGAGTCTTCTGAGATCTGGTAATCCAGGTCTGCCAAATCCTGCCAGTCTAGATCCCTCTGAGGAGCATTTAGAGGAGTGACATTGAGTATTTGGGTCTCCATGCTTTATACAAGTATTCTCTGAAATGCCGCTTAAAATAGTGAATTTGGTGGGAACCAAGATTGACAGGATCGGTGTATAGTCAGGATAGCAATGCTGGGCCTTTTGGGAAGGGTTTTCAGTAGCAAGAAGACCTCCCTTGTCAGTTTTTGGGAGTTATGCAGGAGTCCACGGTTGCGCGAACAGGGTAGATTTTTTTAACAGGATTTGCAGTGAATTGGAGGTCTCCGACGCTATGTTCTGACTTTAACTGGTCAAATAGGGAAAAACACAGTTGGTTTATCGGTGAATTTTACATCTTAATGGCTTTCGTGGCGGTTTTTACAAGCAATTTAAGAAAAACCAGTTCACAAGAGGACGAGGCTGAAATACCTGGTAAACAGTGGTCTGGACTGAAGAATGTAGCTGGATTTGCGCGCTGGGTGCTTTGAAAATGGTTGCAGGATGACTGGTGGCGCAGGCGTCGTAAATTACATGCAGAGAGCTTAACAGGAAATTTCCGAAAAATATGAAAAAATGGTGAAAAATGGCGAAAAAATGGTTTTTTGGCTTTATTGGCGCGCTTTTTGGATGACATCAGCATGAGGTCATCATGGGGGGCCGGGTTGGGTGACGTCATCGGGTGACGTGGTGGTCAACGGTAGGTCCACGGGGGCGATGAGGTGGCGGCCAGGTGGGCGCATGAGGGACGAGGCAGGCGGATGTGGCGGTGACGTGCACGGCAGCGGGGCGCAGACGTGGGCGGGACAGGTGTCGCAATATCGGAACGGGCCTTGTAAGATGAACGGACTGTCAGACGACGCTCCGATGCAATCAGGAAATGACGCGTGTCCCGGCGTGATGCTGGCCTGACGCAAGTGTCTAACAGATATCGGAAGGTATTTGTCAGACACGTAAGGCCTTCCGATATTGATATAGGCCGTGGATCTGGACGCGGGCGATCGGACGGTCGTCGGGCGCCCAACTTGCGCGGACGGTAGCTCCTCCTTCGGTTAACGCGCGGACGTCGGGATTGCCCGAAATGATCATCCGCCGTAGATCTGGATCCGGCTCCATCTGACGGTCATCGGGCGGGCTATCTGCACGATGTATAAATATGTCCTGTCGGGCAATAAACAATGATTTTTATTTGCAAAACGTGTTTAATCGGCCAACTTTAGAAAAATGCCATTTCGGGTTTTATATAAGGTTTTGGGCATAAATCATTTGTAAAGGCGGAGACTATAGTAAATGGGGTTAAATAGGATTTATGTAATATGAAAAGGTGAATAACCCCCGACCTTAGGATAAAGCGGGGAAGGGTGATTTTTACAATGTTTTCCGCCCCTTTAAGTAATTTTATTGGTTTTTAAAGGTTTTTCAATGTTTTTTTTTTTTTCAAGGTTTTCAAGGCAAAATGGGACTTTGGGGTAGGGAAACTGGTTTGAGGTGGAGCAAAAGGTGAGTCATGGGTTCTTGACCTTGACCAGGTGTCAAATCAAGTCCCAGGGAGAGAATATTATGGCTATAGTGCCAGGAGGTGGTATTTATGCATTGTGGGGTTTATACACCTTGGTGTTTATAATACTAGGGATAAAGGGGTATAAGGAGCTAAGTAGTAGAGTTAGTTGTTAACATGGAGGGAACATATGAGTGAGGGCTGGTTCAACCAAGTTTTCTTTGAAAATAACTTGAAATCAGGAGTAGATCAAAATGAAAAGATTTTTGCACAAGAAATGTGGCTTCTCAAAGCCATAAGGATATGTCAAAGATATAAATTTCTGTGCTCTGTGCATCTTGGGAAAGGGTGTTAGTGATGAGTGAAATACAGATGAAAACAAGGGAGTTAGTCATGCTCCAGTGTGTTGCTCTTCCTGTAGATGTTTCAGCAACTTTGATTTTGGAAGAGACAGCAATTCAGCAACCCCATCTACCTACCCAACTAGTTCTCCTAGCATTTTTTGTTCCTTCTTGGAGGGTGCATTTGGACTTGCAAACCCTTTGAATGCCTTTTTCTTTTCATTGGCTTTTTCTCTCATTCCCTATCTAATGCAACCCTTAT
>APFE030257581.1:14975-24975 GCA_000404065.3 Pinus taeda
CTTCCTAAGGATAAAGGATATAGCCTATTATGGTCTCCCAATATATACTCGACGGTAGGTGGGAGCACAAGTCCGTACTGGCACTTGTCATATCAAGGAGGAGGAATCACCCAACCTACGATGAAAGTGATAGTTACCAGGCTTTACAACACTGGAATACATCTCTAGCCTAGACTTCTAAATGTTGTCCGTTAGGTTCCAAAGCATTTTTATGTTCATTGAATTTATTTTACAATTGATCTTTCTTAAGAAGTTTTCCTTTAAGGTTCTCCACATGATGTAGATATACAATTCCTAAATATGCAATCTAAGATGATAAACAATCATTTACTCTTCTTTTTGCAATGAAAATCCTACCTAATAAGGAAAGAGACGTGAGATTCTTTCAACATAGAGCAGAGAGCACACACTAGATGCACTGTCCTAAATCAAAATCAACAAGTAGTCTAAATGAAAATTCACATGCATGTAATTGTTTTCCACTTTCTTAATGTGTGAATGACAAAAAGAATGCTAAGTACAAATTTGAATTATCTTTTCTTTCAAAGCGATAGTACTAACAATTTTCTCTCCAAAATATGAAAGGAAGACAAGGACAACACTTTGCGATTTTGAATTGAAAACTGCTTCCAATACTTGAAATACTATTAAGTCAAATCAAATAGAAGAGTAATAGTGTAATCGACCATCAAGAAGAGTAGGATTCTTTTCTTTGACTGAAAACGACACTTCCAAATCAAAAGATGATAGTTCGATTAAGCTACTTTTTGTAAAGGAGAACTGTAAATGGCGAAAAATACATAAAAACATTCACAATTCTTTTTACAATGGAGGCTGAATAGTGCAAAGGAAGGGAGTTTCAATAATGGTATACTAATCATAGACAGCAAAACTTCTGAATAAAGTTGAAGAGAGTGAAGAAAAAACCAAAATCTGGAGGCAAAAACAGCCTTATCTGATCATCGCACCTATAACACAGGGAAACAGGGATGCATCTCACCTAATGCACACGGGAGGTGTGACGCATCCAGACTGTCAAAAGGAGACAGTGTGATGGTCCAGGGATGAGACTTTAGCTTGGTTTTTGGTCACAGTTTGTAGCTTAGTTCAGGGATTTAAGCTGAGCTAATGATAGTCAGTAAATACAAAACATAGGGGGTGATCTAATGAGGTTACTTGAGCCACCACCAGGGCAATTAGGATGTTTGCAAATCAATTGTTCAATTTATAAACAAAACCTAGAATGGACTGAAGCAGCATTGATCTACTTTGCACTTGCATAGAAAATGAAGTTCGAAGGCTAGCTAGCTTAACTTCAGGCTTCGTCTATAGTTTATAAAGCAAACAAATATAAACAAGCAAGCAAGCTATTCAATCCCCAGTAGAGTTGCCATTTTGTTATCGGGAAATCTAGTGTCTATTCAGAGCTGCTAGTCCCACTAAGATGGGTAGCTATCTTAAAAACAAACAAACTAAAGCTACTTATGTTTTCCTTTATGAGAAGTAGATAAGAGAGAAGCAAAGAGTATCAGACTTAGTCTTTCACTTGGCTCCTTGCTTGTTTCCTCTCCCCTTTGACAGATATTTTCCACTCCTGCCTCACTTTTCCCACTTCAAAGAACACCTGTAGAGTCAAAGAAGCATAATACCATCAAAGCACAGAGATCTATAATCATAAGCAATATAGGATCAAATATATATTGACCACACAAATGCATATATCAACTCAGGCATACAAGAATGTGGATGAAAACTCAAATAGCTCTATTGATAGAAAGAGTAGAAGAGAGGATTACAACCCATTGATCTGACCCAACGTCATCCACCCAGTATGAAATCCCTTCTTCACCTCACGAAAAACTTAGATCACCCAACACTATGATGTTCCACAAAGAAACCAACAACACTTCCTTACAAAATACAAGATTCCAGCCTCTGGATCTCTGGGATGAGGGATCCATATATAGATGCTTGTAGGTGGGTGAGTCAGCTTTTGGGATTTTGATTAGTGTCCTATCTCTGATAGTTCTTGGTTCCACTTGGAGATTCATGATCTCTTACTCATCCCTGGGTGAATTCAGAGAGGCAAGTGTCAAATGGGCAACTTCTAAAAGATTCTTTGGGTTTCCACTTAGCTAACTACTTCTGCCATTTGTCTGCTCTCACTCATCACACCCCAAAGAAGGGATTTTCAGTATGCATCGCACTTTTTCCATGTGGCAGGTGAGATGCATCTCACCCTTAGCACCGAGCAGTTTGTATGGTCCAGTTTTGACCAGTTCTGAGCAGTTTTTCATGGAGAACTTCTGGGAGATGATGTAATCAGATGACCTTGCGCCTTTAGGGTATGAAACAACACTTTTAGGGACTTAGAAGCCCTTTGTTTATGGAGATATGTGATTGGGGTTGCGGCACCCAAATATGTCTATAACAATCCTGTGCCTCCTATGCTTTGGCTATCGTTGCCTCTTTCCTTCTCTTTTCTGCCAACTACGCCATGCGTAGTTTGGCCTCCTCTTTCTTCTTCTGTGTGGCAGACTTCTACATTGTCGCAATGTCTAGGGTGCACCACTCTAGTGGCCATGTCTCCAGTACATCAAAGATTACATCATCCGTGGCTAGAAAAGGTAGCTCTTGCCATTCCTTGGTCAGGTCCTTACGCGCTTTGATATAGATACTTTGGAGGTCCACTTTAAATTCTGCAAAGGTTTGCAGGCTTTTGTAGATAATGGGTGATAACCGTGGTTTGCACTTACTCCTCATTCTGGTGTTCATTCACATCAACACCCAGAAGGTCTTACTGTCGTGGATCTAGTTCACGTCCTTTGTGACCTAGAGTGAAGCATACCTCACTGCCTCGAGAAGATCCTTGTCAATTATGGGGAACTAACTATCCTCTGGCAATTCCCCTACCACGAGCACTATGGACAGCAAAAGCCATGCATAGTGGAAAGTTTTGCCTTGTTCCTGAGCCTCGTGGCAATTTTCCAGGAACTCCCTGTAGAGGAATTCAGACCAATTAAATTGGACCCCCTCCACACACTGCTCAGCAAGTGCTAGCACTGGTGTGGTTACTTCATCTGCACGGAACTTGCAGATAACCTTACTTGCCAGTATTTGGGTCACCACTCTTACTACTTTTTTGTTGATGCTAGATATGGTGTAGCCCCTTTTCTTCTTCTCCAATTTATATTTCTTCCTCATGGCCTCCGCGATGGCCAAGTCACTACTCTTCCCCTCCGAGATATTTGTGGGGTCCTCACCTTTGCATGGGAGCCGGGTAATGCGGTGAATTAAGTGGTCCATGATGGGGATGGGCTCGTCTAGCCACAAACACCCACCATGCACCAAGAAGAGTAGCTACCTGATGTCGAAATTTGTTATTGGGGTGCGATGGAAATGCGACACCTAGAGAAGGTTGAGGAACCCTACTTTTTCCACTCTGTGCAACCATTTTCATGGCTCCAATTTGATAACCCCCACCGTGGTATTCTACTTGGGCTTCATAAGTTGCGCTTTCTCTAGGTGAGGGAACTTCTCATTGTTAGTGAGATCCCAATCTTCAAATTTCAAGCTAGGCACCTGTCCCAGGTGTATTCCCTAAAAATTGATGTCGTCTAGGAGGAGCGAGGTCTGGAGAGAGCTCTTGCTCTCTTCAAGATCTTTAGGCACCTCTTCCTTCCCATTCTGTGCGGGGATATAGGTGGGCAACCTTGTTGGAGGGTGCGCGGGCTCAATTTCTACTTCCATGCCTTCATCCTCATCTTATTCAATGATAAGGTACTCCAGGTCTTCCTCCTCCTCATTAGTTTCCAAGTTAATGACTTTCCCATTGTCCTCCATCGTTGACTTGGTGCGCAGTGGGTTTCATGGGAACACACGTAGGGGAACTATTGGTTCCTTATGTTTCTTCGGCCTCAGCGTGCGTAGGGATTTAGGGATTTCTGCCACAATGTCGGTGCCTTTAGGGGCATCCCCCATAGATAGGGCTTGCACGGCCTCTTCGGCGGTCATCTCTGCAATTTCCATAACTTTTCAAATAATGTCATCGTGTCCATCCAAAAATCTATCACTCTCGAAATCAGGGGTTCAATCAATGCTCGACATAAGGAAAATAGGGCTCTTCTCAGAGTATGCGGGGTATACAACAACTCAATTCGTAAATGACCAAGTGTTGTTTGTTGGGAAACCCTTTGTAATTTATAGCACCTTTTGAATTAGAATTCAACCGTTCCCTCCAAATCTGGTTCAGTAATGCTCCCTTGGCGGTAGATTTTCCCAAATCTTGCCAATAAATCACGTCTTAAATGCCTGCCACCAACTCCATTTGGTCTGTGGTCGAGCATCACATCATGAATAGTGACTCCAATGGTCACTTTCCAGCTAACCTGCACGCTAGCATAGCCCCCCTTGCATGGTCGCAGAACTTCTGACTCTTTGCTTCTACACGCAACTCCTGAGCAAAGTAGTTTATAGTCCCACACCCCCTTTCAACTATCAAGAGTGATAAGACTATACTTCTCATAGCTAGTCAGGTCGCTGTGCCACCTGTATAGGTTTTCATCCAGTCATTCGTCCATCTTCCTGGAAAATACACACCTTTTATTTTTCTTGGTTGGGTTGCGCGCTTTATCATCTGCATTACGCCACCATGGTTGATCTATTTGGTAATATGTGGTCCAATCTAGGGTATCAGGCTAAACAATTCTCTATGATAGTCTATAAATTCGTCGATGTGATTGTGCGCATGTTGCTTTGTCATCCTAGGTTCTTTATCGAGAAAATCCTTCTTGATCCCGTCCTCCAACTTCTTAGCTTCCGCTTACAGCAGAGCGCTTTTCTCCCTTAAATGCACCCTATCATTCATAAGTTATTTGAGCCTAAAGTCACCTTGTCGGATTTCCTCGTCAGGTTCCAAGTGTTCTGCTTCGTTCAGCTGTGTGATCCCTTCTTCCAAGGCTCTGTGAACCATCGTATCCACCAGTGCTGCCATGATCAGACTAGAAATTTTATGCTTTATGGGGATCACAACATTTGCTCCATACTCTAGCCTTGGAGGCGCTTGCACCATCAGTTTCTTGTACATGGTCCTATAAGCCCAAAGAATTGCTAGTACATACATGTCCCAATCAGTCCGTCGCGGACTCTGTACCTTGTTGAACACTTCACATACTTCGTTAAAGGCTTCTCCATGGATAACCTTCAGCACACTTGGTATTTCCATACTCCGTGGTTGCAACCAGAGGGGCCATTAGCACCATTTCCTCACCCTCACATGCTTGTTGATCGTGTCTCTTAACAAAACGACTGTGTGCATCTGCATAGGTTTCATACCTTATGCCTGTATCCATTTGGATAGGTGGGTGCGTGGATCATTTCATCCAGCAATCATGTTTGTTAATCGCATCCGAGGCTTCCCAAACTGTATGCGCATCATCCTCCTACATTCGCTCAAGTCCTTAAAGCTTCTTTGGTGCATACCCCACCACCTCACAGGTGTACCGCGCAGTACGCATTTCAATGCTTCAAAACATTACTGTTATGACACTTCTCTTTCAAATATGTTCAAGAAGTCATCCACCTCAATTAACCCATCATATGTAGGCAGATCCCTTACCTTTATTGGTACATAGTGCAGTGATCTCATCATTATGTTACAGTTCAGCGTGGTGACCTCGTGTAACCGGTTCTGCCATCGTTCTATCTCCTGGTCAGAATCTGGGGTGCAAGAGATTTCACGCTCCCATGATATTCATCCATGTATGGTTGAGCTCATCCAGTCCTGTTCTCGTGTAGTTATCTTGTAGATGCAGTCCAAGTCATTGTCACTTTCATAGTCGTGCACTAGTTTTGTGTAGCGCGATCCCTCTATAGGGTCCAAAGGTACAACTACATGCAGATACTTCTTCTCAAAAATCATCTTGTGATTCTTTAGATTTATCACCCCATTCATGCCAGTGGCCTAATCTATTCCTAATATCGTGGGGTAGGGATTGTTGTCATCAACAATATCTATTACTTTGAAGTATGTTAGCGTGCATGCTCCTTCAAAATCCATGGTGATTCCCTGCAATCTCCCCATACGTAGGATATTTTTCTGTTTTGCCATTTGTAGTTGGATAGGAGACCATTGCAGCATAGGCCTTCCCATGTGCTCCGATATTTGCTTTGGCAGAATGTTCGCATCTGATCCTAGGTCCAGAATCACTTAGTTCATCTCATATTCCCCAATCTGCATGATCAATCTCATTTCCCTTCCTGTTCTCGTCATGTTCTTTCCGAGTTTCCATACTACAAGCGGTTCTCTTGGCATGGTCCCAGCACATTTATTTATGAGTTCCTGCAGCCCCTTTACATCCTTTCTATCATGCAACAACTTCATGCATGTTTCCAAGAACATTGTTAGCATTGATGGGTCCATTTATGTCTTTGGTTTTTCTTTGCTAACTGAAGTGGAGGCATCAGGGAAGCTCTTCTTGGATCCCATGAATCTTTTCTTGGCGCGCTCCAAATCAAACTCTAGTTCTTTCATCGAAGCCTTGCGAACCCAAGTACTTTCTTTAAGCTTCTTTCCTTTTTCATCCTCTATCATAATTCCACTTCGGAGCACAATATTCACATTAGGGTCTTCCTCACGTGGCCCAAACCTCATCATTTGGAGGTTCTGAGTCGAGGGAGGTTTGAGCGCTCCTTTATCGTGCAACCTCACTATCAGTGTGGGACAATCCTCCATCTCATCATCAAACAATGTACAATACAAGCATGATGGACACATTGGATGCATACAATCATGGGAATAATATCCTGGCCCTCTGCAGTTATAACATATCAGGTATCCACGACTGTTTCCCAGCCGTCCTCCACCTTGGCCTCATCCACGCCCTTGAAATTTGGTTCGTGCCATCCTTGTGTTCGAGTCAAGGGGAAATGTTTTGGCCTGAACTCTATAGGTAGGAGTCTGATTCATCATCCGCTCATAACTTCTACAGGCGTGCTCATCACGCCCCATTGATCTACAAAGATTATAGAACAACTGGTGTGAATTCTACGTGTACTTCTGTAATAAATGGCGATTGTTTATAACATGCTTTCCTCCTATTTACAAATTGTGCACCACAACCTAGGCACTGCGATAGGTCCTGCTTGGGCATTCGATACCAATGGCATTGGTCCTCCTCCTGTGAGGTAATTCACGAACACCAGGCAGTCGTGATTGCCATGTCCCTGACCCTTGCACATTATGCACCATACCTCGCCGTGCACTTCTGGGCGAGCTGTGTTGTCTTGTTCCAGAGTCTACATCCCAGGGCACAAGTTTTTCAATTGGTCGTGAATCTGTTGAACTCCTAGGTTGGGATCCTGTATCGGGGTCTCGTGCAATCTCATTGCTATCTCGAAGGCCTTGGCCTGAGTTGCTAGCCTCTGTTGTGACAACACATTCCTTAAATGTGGTGTTCATGATGCTACAAATGATTTGTGGTGTTTTCCATCCATCAATGTCATGTTAGCTTCATGAATTGTGCACTTTAGTCTCTGATCCACTCCCAAGGGGTCTCACCTAGTAGCATTGTGATTTTCTTGAACTCAATGATCAATTGTGCCTCTGACTTTAGCGTGCTAAATTCTTTATTTAGCGCAACTTGGATATCTGCGATACTCACATTCGGATTGTCATTGGAATGCTTAATGTACTAAGTCAGTGTACGATCCTACAGAGCGTTGACCAATATTTCTATATTTATATTTTCATCCATGACTCCCTACATTTCCCATACATCTTTTATCATGAACCAAAACTAGTCCGAATCTTCATTCCCTACTCCCTTGAACACTGGCAACTTGATCACACTCGCCATATTGACTCGCGGTGGTGGTGTAGGTGGTATGGGTGAAGATGGTGGTGAAGATGGTGAAGTTGGTGGTAGTGTGGGTGGGGGTGGTATGCGCGGAATCCTCTGCCTTATCAAATTTATCGTAGTTCTTGGTGATACCTTCACGAGCTTTTCCCTATCTCCTTCTAGAGATGAAATCAAGGGGCTAGTTTCTAGTTCTGTACTACCTTTGTTTCTGTAGATTCTTCCATTTAGCATAGCCCCAAACATCAATTTATTTGAAAAACCTATTTTTCACACAGTACCATTTTAATCCAAGTGTTCAAAGATTTAATGTACTTACCTCACGGTCCTTTGAGGAAGCATCGTTCTGCCTCGCTATAGCTGATTGAAGTATCTACTGCAAACTCAATGATGAATCCTCCTATAATTCGATCAAGCTAGTGATCAACATCGCATGTAATCTTATCCTCTCATGCTTCCAATCTACGCAAAAAACATGGAATCCACACCATAGGTCTGTTAAGCTTGCACCATTCTTAGCTATCTGTTAGCTTCACGATCCACTTGTATAGGTCAATAGGGAAAGATGCAAAGGAAATTTCATGGATCTTTGTGTATAAGTAGCAGTCTAACCACTCTTCTTTTGATAGTCGCGAATTCCTATTCTCTTATGCTACGAACTCATGAATCTTCTTATCTAACCAATCTTCAATTCCTTTCTTTGTTGGATTCCAGTGATATGACATCAGACATCTCTATGCAAATCCTAGTCCCAGCAACAGAACCATTTGTTGCCTTGTTGGGGCTTGACCCAGGTTCAGAGTTAATTAGCCAATAAAATCACTGTACTACTGGCCCTTTCAATAATAGTCCATGGAGCGCAAACTGAGGTCTCACCCGAAGTAGTATGGGGGGTGTTGGAACCAGGTTTCTGCACCCTTGAGATGTGTGAGGGGTTGATTTGGTCTAATTGCTAGTCAATGCACACCAGTTGATTCACACACTTCCCTCACCTTCGCGCCCTGATAGATTCTCCTTCGCACAACCCTAACTAGCGGTTGTGGGGTTTACGCGTTGCTGGAGCAGTGTTCTGCACTATTTCCCTAAATCACACCTGAGATCTTACTTACCTTCTTACACTAGTTAGTTATATTCGCGTAAGTATAAGACTTGTGTTATATTTATTTATACAGTACATGCCTATAAGTTCAGGCAGCAAATAAATAGTAAACTTGCAAATTATACCCAATAATACATAAAGTAGGAAAAGATAGACAAAAATATGGTAAACTTCTCTTTATTAATTCTTCTCATGGTTATAGACTTAACCTGCCCTGCGTACTTAGCTTCAGGTTTCCGCGCACTCGGTTACAGACTACTAGGTCTCCACACACAGCTGCAGGGCCTTCTCCTATTCTACGACCCAAGACACACTTTACACTTTGACTCAATCTCTTAGACTCATCATGCTTCTTTTTCTTTTTCTTCTAACTATCTTCTACACTTATAACCTCACTCTATTTATACAATCCCATGGTCTGCGGACCATGCGTAGGTCTATCAAGCCGACGTTACATTACAAAAGCAAGGGTAGACAACCCTGTGACTCTATTATGACTTCGTGCTCCACACCCAGAAATCGCGGAGCCTTTATAATGGATTGGGTCAAAACTTGGGCTTCAAGCCCCAAAACATGCCTTCGAGGGATTCCATGCCCAACATCAAATCAATCCTTATTCATATACAAAATACATCATGTTATTAGATTAAATACAACCATAGTCGGGTCAGCAAGAGTAATGATATCACCCTTTGGGGTTTGATATACAAACACAACAAGTTGTATGTGCAACATTCCCCATCACATTTATAATTAGACACATGTTTGATTTTGTTTTCCCCTAAGTCCAATATGTATCTCTCCTTTTTTATTGTAATTAATTCATATACTTTCGAACTTATCTCTACAAATATCCTAAAATATTTCATGTATAGGCCTTCCTCCAATTATGGAGATAAAACCCAACTGATTTCCCATAATATCTCTTGAACCATAGTTCACTTTTCCTCCTAATATTGACACGCAACAATTCAATTTATAGTGAAGAGGTCAATACTCTACACAAAATCGGTTGGGTATCCTAAAATGGACTTCGATGGGAATG